>JAVKPL010012636.1:0-64192 GCA_032173675.1 Gastrolobium villosum
ATATGTTATGTGGCCACACCCTATTCCAGAAAGATTCAAGAAGGGAGCCTACAACAAACATTATGATAGATTCTTGGACATTTTCAAGAAACTACATATTAATATTCCTTTGCCGAAGCCCTAGCCAATATGCCAGGTTATGCAAAATTCATGAAGGATCTCTTGTCTAAAACAAAAATTGCAGGAATGTCAAACTGTAACACTCACTGAAGAGTGTAGTGCTTTATCCAGCAGAAAATTCCAGACAAACTGAGTGATCCAGGGAGTTTTAATATTTCTATTGCCATTGGTGATATTGGCATTGGGAAAGCTTTATGTGATCTTGGGGCTAGCATTAATTTAATGCCCTTGTCAGTTTACAAATCATTGGTGATTGAGGAATTGAAACCCACTGAGGTATCACTCCAATTGGCTGACATTATCCGTAAGGAAACCCAATGGGATCATAGAAGATATTCTTGTCAAAGTTGATAAGTTTATCTTCCCTGCAGTGTGGTTTTGGATATGGAGAAGGAAGTCAGAAGCCCATGTTACTAGGAAGACCCTTTTTGGCTACAGCCCGAGCCCTAATTGATGTTGAGCAGGGGATGATTAAACTGAGAATGAACGATGAGGAAATCATCTACAATGTTTCTGAAGCGATGACAAGACCAGCTGATAATAATGAGTGTTTCCAAGTTGAATCTGTTCAACAGAAGAAAGAACGGCCTCAAGAACTTGATTATGAGTTGAAGGCTCGTGATTATGTACCTTTTGAAAAAGAAGGGCTTACTGTAGAGGTTCTGAAAGAAAAAGTGGAAGACATGGAGGTTGGTGCCCCCAAGGTTGAGTTGAAACCATTACCCGACACTTTGAAATATGTGTTTCTGGGAGATGGTGATACTTACCCGGTAATCATCAACAATGCTCTATCAGAAAGCCAAGAAAAAGATCTAGTGGAAGTTTTAAAAGCTCATAAAACAGCAATAGGATGGTCTATTGCTGATTTAAAGGGTATAAATCCTTCCTTCTGTACACATAAGATCCTCTTGGAAAACGATATCAAACCTGTAAGGCAACCGCAAAGGAGATTGAACCCAACCATGAAGGAGGTGGTAAGGAAGGAGGTTGTAAAACTTCTTGATGCAGGAATGATTTACCCCATTTCTGATGCTGCATGGGTAAGTCCAGTTCAAACAGTGCCAAAGAAAGGTGGGGTCACAGTCGTCACTAATGCAAAACATGAGTTGATCCCAACCAGAACTATCACGGGTTGGAGAATGTGTGTTGATTACAGGAGGTTGAACACTGCTACACGGAAGGATCATTTTCCGCTTCCCTTTATTGATCAAATGCTAGAAAGATTGGCGGGCCATTCTTATTATTGCTTCTTAGATGGGTATTCAGGCTACAATCAAATTCCTGTAGCGCCTGAAGACCAGGAAAAGACAGCTTTCACTTGCCCATTTGGAATCTTTGCATACAGAAGAATGCCATTCGGCCTGTGTAATGCGCCTGCCACATTCCAAAGGTGCATGCTTTCCATCTTTTCAGATATGGTGGAGAAAGGTCTAGAGGTATTTATGGATGATTTTTCTGTTTTTGGTTCTAGTTTTGATTTTTGTTTGAACAATTTATCCAAAGTTTTGAAAAGATGCAATGAGACAAATCTGGTTTTAAATTGGGAAAAGTGCCATTTTATGGTAACTGAAGGTATAGTGCTGGGACACAAAATTTCTAAGGCAGGGATTGAAGTAGATAAAGCAAAATTAATGTTGATTGAACAACTTCCCATCCCTGTAAATGTAAATGCTGTTAGGAGTTTTCTAGGACATGCAGGTTTTTACAGGCGATTCATCAAAGATTTTTCCAAGATTGCCAAACCATTAAGCCAACTCTTGGTGAAAGATTCAGAATTTCTATTTGATGATGCTTGTTTAAGGGCCTTCCATGTACTGAAAGAAAAGCTTACTACAGCCCCAGTGCTTACAGCTCCCGATTGGAACCTTCCATTTGAACTCATGTGTGATGCCAGTGCATATGCAATTGGTGCAGTCCTTGGTCAGCGTAAGGAAAAGTTATTACATGTCATTTACTATGCTAGCAAAGTATTGAATGATGCACAAATTAATTATGCAACAACTGAAAAAGAAATGTTAGCAGTGGTTTATGCATTGGATAAATTTAGACCTTATCTGTTAGGATCTAAAATTGTTGTTTTTACTGACCATGCTGCTATTAAGTATTTGATGACTAAGCAGGATGCAAAACCAAGGTTGTTAAGGTGGATGCTACTGTTTCAAGAATTTGATTTGGAAATTCGGGACAAAATTGGAGTGGAAAATAAAGTGGCTGATCATCTTTCTAGAATTCAGGCAAAAGAACTACAAGATAGTTCAGAACAAGAAATCAATGATTATTTCCCTGATGAGAAGGTGATGGCAGTTTTTGTTCCTCCATGGTTCGCAGATGTTGCCAACTATAAAGTGGTAAGAGAATTGCCTCCCAACCTTACAAGGCAACAACAAAAGAAGTTTTTGCGAGATGTGAAGCGGTATTTCTGGGAGGATCCACATCTATATTTCCAATGTGCCGATGGGATCCTTCGCAGATGTGTTCCGGAGTTTGAGGTAGGCCAGATCTTATGGCATTGCCATTCTTCAAATTATGGAGGACATTTTGGGGGCAATAGAACCGCACAAAAAGTTTTGCAAAGCGGTTACTACTGGCCAACACTTTTCAAGGATGCAAGAGATTGTGTGGAAAAATGTGACAAATGTCAAAGGACAGGAAATCTCTCACGAAAAGATGAGATGCCCTTGAATAATATTTTAGAAGTGGAGTTATTTGATGTTTGGGGCATTGATTTTATGGGTCCATTTCCGTCCTCTTATTCTAACCAATATATCCTTGTGGCTGTAGATTATGTATCTAAGTGGGTAGAAGCTGTTGCTCTTCCCACTAATGATGCTAAGGTAGTGGTGAATTTTCTAAGGAAGAATATTTTTACAAGGTTTGGAGTACCTCGAGCTATCATTAGTGATGGGGGTACTCATTTTTGTAACAGACAATTTGAGAGTTTGTTGGACAAATATGGAGTGAGGCACAGGATAGCCACACCATATCATCCTCAAACTAGTGGGCAGGTGGAGGTCTCTAATAGAGAAATAAAAAGAATCCTAGAAAAGACAGTGGGGAATTCTAGGAAAGATTGGGCCAAAAAGCTTGATGATGCACTGTGGGCATACAGGACTGCATTCAAAACTCCAATAGGCATGTCACCCTATCAGTTGGTATATGGCAAACCTTGCCATTTACCAGTGGAGTTAGAACACAAAGCCTTGTGGGCCACAAGGTTCTTAAATTTTGAACTATCAGGAGCTCAAAAGAAGAGAATATTGCAGCTAAATGAGCTAGATGAGTTCAGAAGAACTGCCTATGAGAGTGCACAAATTTATAAAGAAAAGACGAAGCAGTGGCATGATAGCAGGATCAAACAGAAAGAATTTACACCTGGCCAACAGGTATTACTGTATAATTCTAGATTGAAATTGTTTCCGGGAAAACTTAAATCTCGTTGGTCTGGTCCCTTTGTAGTGAAGAATGTATTTCCATATGGCACCATTGAAATCTCTCCCCTGAATGATGAGAGATCTTTTAAGGTAAATGGAAATCGGTTAAAAATTTACTTTGGGGAACCAGTGAATAGAGAGATAACTTCTGTCTCTTTGACTTCACCTGATTAAACATGGTTCCAGTCAGGCTCGTGACGTTAAACAAGCGCTTCCTGGAGGCAACCAGTGGATATTTTATCAAAAAAAAAAAATAAAAAAAAAAAAAAAAAAAAAAAAAAAATGAAGGGTCCGCGCTAAGAGCGCGAGAACCGCGCCCAGAGCGCGGTAGAAGCTGAAAAGGCAGAGACCACCGCGCTAAGAGCGCGAGAACCGCGCCCAGAGCGCGGTGGAAGCAGAACCGGCAGTGCAGACCGCGCTGAGGGCGCGGGAACCGCGCCATCAGCGCGGGAAGCCCAAAAGAGACAGAATGACCCGCGCTCACAGCGCGGGGATGGCGCTGTGAGCGCGGGAGGCGCGGACAGGTTTTTAAAAAAGGGGAAACCCTAAAGTTTCCCCCATTTTTTCCCCTCTCTCTCTCTCTTTCTCCCTCACTCAGCCGCCACTCTCCCCTCTTCTTCCCTTTCTTCTTCTCCTCCTTTCCTCTTTTCCTCTCTTCTTCATCATCTTCCTCTCCCCCACACACTTCCTTCATCCACATTATCTTCTCCTCTTCCACCATTGTAGGATTAAGGTTACATTTTGTTTCATCTACTCATCATATCTCTGTGGTATATTCATTTCTTGAAAATGGCAGGAGACAAGGTACGAATGCATTCTTTTATTTTTATTCTGTTCAAGTTACCATGTTCTTGTTGCTGCTATGATGTTGGATGAATGCATGGTTCATATTGGATAGAATAGTTAAGCCACGAATTTTCATCTCTATGCACAATGTATGCTAGGATGCATTAGATGCTTGTCCTCATATGTGAAAACGAATAAAATTGCATGTTCCAGAATTATATGTATGTTAGTGTTGCTAAAATGCATGTTCCAGTTTCTGGCAATGTAATTGTTCATATTCATACTATGATGATTGTACTGGCCTGGCTGTTTGCATGATTAATGGTATATACGATAATGGCATGTTAGGGCACTATGGTTTGCATAATATCAATCTGGGAATTGTCATTGCATTACTAATATTCTGGTGTCCATATTGGTATGCTATCTGTGGTGGAACTTTTCTGAGTGCAGGAAAAAAGGGCCGCTAAAAAAACTCCAGGTGCACCTGGCACCAAAAGGCAAAGGGTCCCTGCTCTAATTGATTTCGATGCCCACCGGTTTCTAGCTCCAGCAAACCAAGACCGGTACCACAACTGGTTCCTGAAAAAGAAGATTATACCAGAACGAAGAATCAGCAGTTTCCTGGATGATGACTGTCCCGTCGTCCTGACGATTGAACGCAGGAAATGGCAAAAGTTGATTCAACTCCCACAGTTAAGCTGCAGCACCATTTTGAGAGAGTTCTGTGCCAATGCTGACAAGGACACAGTAGACCGGACACGAAAGACCTGGGTCAGAGGAAAAGAAGTTTCTTTTACCGCTTTCCAGATTGAGAGGTTGCTGAACACCTCATGGGAAGCAACCCAGTCCTGTTTTTTTACTGATACCTTTCAGAGGATGCAGCCGGTTGACGGTTTGTATCGAGAAGAAATGCCGACTTTGGCTACCACAATCCGGGAAGGAATCGCCCAACCCCGAGCTGCATGGAAGCCCAAGCAAGGCCAGCCAGCAGTGCCAGAAAAATTGGATCGGCTTGATCTCAATGAAGAGGCCATTTTCTGGCACTCATTCATCAACTCAACCATCATGGCTTCAACAAATCTCAGTGATGTTAATGTCGAAAGGGCAGTCCTACTGTATACTCTGCTGGGAAATCACAACCTTCATATTGGGGCTATTCTGTCTGATAGGATAGCCCACATGATTACTCATGGTCGGCTGGATTTTAGTCTGGCTCATTGCTCACTCATTGAGCAGCTATGCATTAGGGCAGGGGTAGAGATCCCAGATGATGAGCCCAGGGATGTCAAGCCCAAAGCAGAACTAACACAGCGTGTTTATAATGAAATGCAGAAGGAGTCCCGTCGACAAGCAATCTGGAAAGCATCTGGCGGTGCTGTTCCACCACCTGCCCCAGTATCTGCACCATCCACATCTACTGATTCTGAGATGCTCCAACAGTTGCTGGTTCAGAACAATTATATGATGAGCATGTTGGAGCGACTATGCCTGGATAGGGGAATTGACACGGCTGGATTAATGGGTCAAGTTCCCCCTGCTGCACAAGCGGGCCCATCTATGCCTTCCAACACTGAAGATGATGACATTCTGGGCGACTTTGCAGATGATGAATTTATGGATGGCTTTTGATATTGTTCCTTCATTTCCATTTACTGCATTTTGTTTTAAATTTCTTGGAACAATTTAGTTTTATATTTTGTTTTTAAATTCGAACAAAGTTAAGGTTGATGGCACTTCATATTGGGTTCAAAATTCTTGCATATTATGCTTTGGATATTAACAACTGTGGGTGTGCTATATATGGCAGCTTAAGCTATGTCTTGGATTAGTTTGTTGCTGAGGACAGCAACATTCAAATCTGGGAATTATGGCATACATGCTTCATGCAAGATTGCACGATTGATGAATATGGTGGAACCACACCATGAAAAAAAGAAGGAGCCTTGTATTGAAAAGGGAAAATCTCAGGTTCAGTTATGTTTGATTAAATTCTGGATATACAAATTGCTAGCATGATATTGTATAGCCAAAATTTTGTCAACTAATATGTCTGAATTGCTAAGCTTGAATGGTTAATAAATGCCTAAATGATTAGTTTGGAAATCTAGTTTAACATCATAGCTAGTAAGTTTTTGGGCCAAACACAGAATTTATTTTGAGAGATATCACTGTGATAGCATTCTAGAACTTGCTTTGTTTCTCTGACATACATGCATAGATTGAAATAATGAAGGCAGACTTTCTTTTGCAGCCACATAAATCACCTATGTGAATTCTTCCAATATTAACCCTTTGGGCCTGAACCTTTTTGTTCATAAACTCTTGTTGAGTGGACATATTCTACCTTAAAAAGAGGTTGAATCCCTGATATGTAGAAAGAATTAAGGTGAGCACCACAGAGGTCAAAATAAAGAAGGTGACTGAATTGTGTCTTTAAAAAGGAAAAAGAAAAAGATGAATAAAAGGAAATATGGCGGAAGGAATTCCCGAAATTCTGTGGGAACATTAGTGGAGCAAAACAAATGAGTTGAATGTGTTAAAATGAAAATATCAAATTTTCAATCTCATTGTTACTTGAGTTACTATCCAGAAAAATTCCACCCTTTAGCCTGGCCAAGTTATAACCTGTGGTATCCTTTTGATCAATTTTGCATGTATTAATGTTCCTCATCTTTAGGTACTTGAGAATATGAGCAAGTTTTATGATAATGTTGTTACAGTGATAGCTGGAGTGATTGTCATTCCCCCAAACACTTGAGTATTGAGTGTTGTTTGATTATCTGGGTGAGGGATGTGCAAATTAGATTCTAATCTTTTCATGAAAGGCATTATTAATTCTTCACATGGATTCAAGCATACTTAGTAAGATGATCTGTTGGCTGTACAGTGTTATGTTGGATTAATCTGTTTCCTGGATTTAGTCTTATACATTGCTAGGGACAGCAAAGTTCAAATCTGGGAATTATTTGATATGCAGTCAGCATATAGGAAATTACAAGGCAAAAGAGGAAGAAAATGACTCGATCAGTGCAAGAAAAGCAGGGAAAAAGAGTAAAAATATCCAAAGTCTGAATATCAAAGAAGATGAACAAAAGGAGGCAAAAACATGTCAAAAAGACCTAGGTTCCCACGCTCTCAGCGCGGGATTGGCGCTGCGAGCGCGGGAAAGGAAAATTTGGCAGAAGCTCCCGCGCTGAGAGCGCGAGATCCGCGCCATCAGCGCGGGAGGTGGAAAATTGGCAGAAACTCCCACGCTCTGAGCGCGGGAGTGGCGCTCTGAGCGTGGGAAGCGCGAAAGTGTGAAGATTCAAATGTGCAAATTAGGTCAGAATCCCTCTTATAAAAGGAGGCTCAACCTTTGAAGGAAAGGATCTCAGAAAATCACATCACAAGACCTAGAGGAGACGTTCTTCGTGTTCATCACTCTGTTCTTGTATTCTTCTTTATTTTCTTTCTTTAGTTTATGTTGAAATCAGATCAGCGATCATGTTGTTGATTGGCTAGATCTATTTCTGTAGTCAGGGGCATGATCCTTTTGTAAACAATTGCTACAAGGATTGATCCATTTTATGTATTGAATTAATATATTTCATCTTTTATCTTGAGCGTATTGATATTATTTCTGTTAGATCTGATCAACCTAATAGGAAATGATATTCTGGGGATCAGGATTCACAATAGGGATGTTGGAATACTTGATCCTGAAAGGAGATAAAGATGACTCTCCATGCATGTTCTAGGGATAGACTTGTATGGATTGCAGTCGTGGGATTTATCTACGTAATGCTTATTTTTCAGGCGGAACTACTAAGGGATTAGGGTTCCAATTGAAGTAAAGGGTTAGATCGCCAAGGGATTGGGATCTAACTAATTATTCTAAAAGATGATAATTTGTCTGAGTTGTTAATGTCAATAGGTTTTATGAATCAATCCGAAGTAAAATTGGGAGCAATCGGTGAATGTACCCTGGCTACAGTCTTCTTCATCACTTTTTATACAAAAACATCTCTTCCTCTATTTTAAGTTTTTTTCAGAAAAATACAAAAACAATTCTTTTACTTTTATTGTCATTTAATTTGAGTTATAATTCTTTGTCAACAATTAATCGATCTGTCTAAATTAAGAGGACGGGTTATAGTAGTACTTGTTCATCAATCCCTGTGGAGACGATACTTTCTTATCACTTTATTACTTGAAACGATCGGTATACTTGCCGAGATCGTTGGAGATGATGTGGATGGAGAATCTATTATAACAATTCCAGATGAATTAATGATTAAAGAATCACCGAATCCACTTTCAGATTTAATGGATTTTGTGTATCCTGATATCTTGGATCATATTTTAGAACCCACATTCTTTAAAGAACGTGCCATTCTGACTCCAAAATTGGCAGATGTTTCTATTTTAAATGAGAACTTAATGTCTTTGATTCCAGGTGACGAAAGAATATATTTAAGTTCAGATAATATTTTGAAGCAAGACGGTAATTCTTCCCTTGAGGATGATGAATGCTCACCTGAGATCTTAAATACCTTCTCCTGTTCTGGGCTTCCAGATCATAAATTAATTTTGAAGGTCAAAGTTCCAGTCATGCTATTAAGAAATATTGACCAATCAAGAGGTTTATGCAATGGAACAAGATTGCTTATTACAAGATTAGGCAATCATGTGGTTGAGACAACTGTTCTTACAGGAAGCAATATAGGAGAAAATGTGTTAATCTCTAGAATGACAATGAGCTCCTCAAGTCATTCTTTTCCTGTAAATTTCCAAAGAAGACAATTTCCCCTTGTGGTTTCGTTTGCCATGACAATCAATAAGAGTCAAGGACAATCGCTTTCTCATGTTGGAATTTATCTACCCAGGCCAGTCTTTAGTCATGGGCAATTATATGTGGCACTATCCCGAGTAAAGAGCAAAAAAGGATTGAAGATTTTGATACTTGATGATGATTGTTGTGTTACAAACAGTACCTTTAACATAGTCTACAAAGAAGTATTTCAGAGATTACTGTATTTTATATTGCTTCAGTCAATTGGATATAACGTTGCTCTTTGGTACAGGTAAAATCTGCATTCCTTAAGTTATATTTTTTTCAAATGTTGATTAGCGTTGGATTTTGATTATTTTTATACTGTATTTTTAAAATACGATTCTGAAATTCAAAATCAAAAAACCACATTGAATAATACTTCTGACAATTACCTGTTCAATTCTTCTGTTCTTTATTCGCTAAATCATATGTTATGCTAACATATACTGTTTTTATTTCTTTTATAGTTAGCAGGCTGATGTCAGAGATATTTTGCTGGAACACCGAATTGTATCACTGTTATTTGTGAACTATTTTATGTGTGTCGTCTTATCACCGTTGATTTCCGTCAATCAACGATTATCATTTTAGCAAATTAAACTTATTAATTAATTATTAATTTACAATAAATGATGACCGTTGATTGACGGAAATCAACGGTGATAAGACATGGTTGTAAGAGATGGTAAACAAAAAAGGTTGTAACTATAACCTTTCTCTTTGTTGTCATGCAAAATAGTGTTATTCTATTTATCACTTTTGCAAATTTATCACTTTTGCAATTGGACGTGAAGGTTACTCGATACAATTAAACGTTTCGTCCTACAAAATTTTATTTTACTTTTTTATCTTTCTGAATGCTACAGCCTTTTCAAGTTAAAAATTATAACAATACAATTATTTTTTATTATGATATTATTATTAAGAGTTTCATATCAAGATCAACGTGTGGATTTAACAGTAAGACAACACACCAACGACGGCGACAACGATTTTGTTCTTTTTTCCCCGGGCATCGCACGGGTAATTCACTAGTTAAGAATTTAAAGTCAAGATGGCACCGGAAAAAATTGAATATTTGCTCTCACTTCCTCCCGTTCAAGTGCTCAAGCTGAACTACCGTCATTTGATAATAATTATTTCCTTTTGAATCAGATTTTCAATATTTTTTTTATGTATTTTTTGGTTACCGATTATTTTATTTACAGTAATTTTATTCTCAGTGGTAAATGTTAAACTAATTAATATTAAACTATTTTATATAAAAATTTAAGATAAACAAATACAAATTCATTATCAATTAAATGCTTATCTAAATGATGGATGGGAATAAAGACAAAGCATAATAATTTTTTCATCTTTCTCTTTTTTTAAGTAAAAACATATATTAAAACTCTAAAAAATTCGTGGATTGGCTGGCCCATAGAGTTTTTTTTCATTTTTTAGCTGTTGTCTTATATGGGCTTTTAACACTTTTCCCGATTGAAAATATGGAGAATTAAAGAATGACATTACAAACGAAAATATAATGTTTAGGATATAATCATATTAAAAAAGTATTTGGAGATCAGACCCAAATTAAGTGAAATGTTAGGTACGAAAAGAAAAAAAGGTTTTAGATAAGGTTTTAAAGAAATAATAGAGAAATGTATATTTCCCCTTCCTATCTTACTGTCCACTCAAATGACACAGTTACTACCAAATTCCAATATTCATTTCTCTCCAGGCTTACATTTACTTGAACTAGCACGTAGCTTGGGTGGTCTCTAATAGAAAAAAATTTATGGTGCACCAGCATCATAGTGATTCTTCAATTGAAATTTTGACATTTATTACAAGGAAAGAATCTTTATTGTGAAGAAGAAACATTTTCATTATGGAGAAGAATGAATCAATTGAAGTCAGTTTACAATTCTACTGATATAAATATATCAGTAGTAAATCAAGAAATAGAAGAAACGGAAATAACAGAAAATAACATAATGTAAACTAACTAACGGCTATATCAGAAATAAATTCTATATACTAACACCCCCTCAAGTTGGGAGTAGTATGTCAATGAGTCCCAAGTTGGAAATATTCTCCCCCAAAGGTGCTGGATGTAATGTGTAGCGGTAATTTGCAAGCGTTTTTGCGTTTTTACGATTTTTTTACTAATATTTCAAACGCTTTTACGTTTTTATGATTTTTTTACATTACAATTTTACGTTTTATGTTTTTTAATCCCGTTCCGATTTTACTTAATATCTCGATTCTAACAACATTGCCTATATGCCAACTGAGCTATAATGTGAAATAAATAATTTAAAGTAAAAAATAATAATTTTTCGAGAGTGAAAATAGTTTTTTTATTTAATTTAAATTTTATTTCATTTGTAAAATACAATAATTATAGTAATTTTTTAAGAAAAGGTAAAATTATAAAAATATATTATTAACTTTTCATTTTTCTTCGTTGTCATATTTTTAACTCTTAAACAAAAAAAATAATACTCTTTATTTTCCTTTATTTTCTTTCCCCCGAATCAACTTCCTTCATTTCCTCTCCAAAGTTTCAAAGACACCCTAAAATTTTGTCAAGGTTCACCACGGCACCACCGCTTGCAGTGTCTTCTTTTCTGTGTGACGAAAGGCGTAAACCATTTCAACCTGTTAGCATACCATGATACAATTTATTCATATACTTTATGGGTTATGTTTATCTCATTTTACATGAGATAGACAACTTTTCTACATAAACAAAAAGGGTTGGATCCCACCACTCTTTTTTCTCTCTTCTTTTCTATGTGGGTTCCACTTATACTTTTATTTCTACAACATGAGATAATTTCTTTCCTACAACATAAAAAAATATATCCCATAGTTTATTAATGCGCAGGGAAATATTATACTTTATTTACTTTTCGTTGGGTCAGGCTACGTTAGAGAATATAATTACCAATAAAATAAAGAGTTTGGTATTTGTTATTTTAAATAACATAAGTTATGTCATTTTAGAAGATAGATAAATACATAAAAATGAAAATCATGAAAGAGAGAAAGTAAGTGATTTTTTTAATTTAAAATTTAAATAAAAAAATTATTCTGTGTATATCTTTCTTAAAATGACATAATTTTATATTATTTAAAATCACAAACACTTTTCATTGAAATAAAATAAATCCTGTTATAGAGTTAAGCATTTCGAAGAGAGAAAAAGAGAGTGTGCTACATTACGTGTGTGTGTGTATATAAAATAAAGTTATATTGTATTTGCGGGATAAATATATGTTATTAAAATCAGTTTGGTTATTGACTAGTTCAAAGTTCGGGATTAATGGATTATTAGTTCACTCAGTAAATTATTACTTTACTAGTTCAATTTATTAAACCAGATTTATATAAAATTAGGGTTTATTTTTTCTAAAGTTACTTTAGATAACTTTATATAATGTTCATCGAAATGACGTCATTTTGGTATGGAAATCATAGTGTTTTTGTAATTTTAATTTATTTCAGGGTTATAATCTAGGAAGCACGGACACTTGTAAAAACAGGAAGAGTCGGGTCCGACACGCTCCGACACGGCGACATGCTCCGACACGATGTCGGACACGCGGTAGACTTTTTCCGACACGTTGACCATTCCGACACGCGAATTTGACCGTGTCCGACACGGTCAAATGGCATTTTCGTAATTTTTTAATTTTTTTAAAATTTTTTAAAAAAAATAAAATTTTTAAATTTTTTTAATTTTTTTATTTAAAAAAATTAAAATATATTAATAAAGCTTCCATATGATCATATCAATTTTATTTTTTTGTGTTTTTTCCCCTTATGTAGATAAGAGAGCATCTTAGCATCATTGTTGTCAATTCCTATTACGCTCTTATTGTATCTCATTCTCTCTAATCTCTCTCTAATATGATTTGATCTCTCTATCTGATATTATGTCTCTCTCATCCCAGTTTTTATTTTTTTTTATTAAAGCTTCCATCTTTATAACGTGTTGATGGGTATTATTAATTTAGTTTCATTTTTTTGTTAAATTATTAAATATTAAATGAAATATAAACTATATAAATTAAAAATATTATTTAATATTAAAACGTGTCCCAACGTGTCGAAATCCATAATTTTTTAGGATTGACGTGTCGGAGTGTCGTGTCGTGTCGTGTCACGTGTCGCGTGTCGTATCGGTGCTACATAGGTTATAATGGTCTTTATCATTCTAATTTTTTAATTTTTCAACTCAAAAATAACGTCATTTTGATGAACATTAGACAAAGTTGTTTAAAGTAACATCGGAAACTTTTTCCCCATAAAATTATGGGAAAAATAAATCTTATGTTGTAGAAGAATTCTAATATCATGTCATAAATATATCAAGTGTGGGATCTACCTATTTTAAAAAAATAAAAAATAAAAAAATAAGTGGCACACCTTTTTATGGTGTGGGTAGGAAAAGTTTGTTTTCTTATAAAATATGAGAAAAACAAACCCCTAAAGTTATATAACAAATATAACAATGTGTCTTTTAACATCAAAATCATTGTAGCCAAGTGATTTAAGGTATTTTAACATCTTTGACACGTTGGGACACATTTTAATATTAAATAATGGATTTTGACACGTTGGGACACGTTGGGACATGTCTTTTAACGTCAATCCTAAAAAATTATGGATTTTGACACGTTGGGACACGTTTTAATATTAAATAATATTTATAATTTATATAGTGTGTATTTCATTTAATATTTAATAATTTAACAAAAAAATGAAATTAAATTAATAATACCCATTAACACGTTATAAAGATGGAAGCTTTAATAAAAAAATAAAAACTGAGATGAGAGATATATAATATCAGATAGAGAGAACAAATCATATTAGAGAGAGATTTTTTTCAGAGAGAAAATGATACAACAAGAGCGTAATAGGAATTGACAACAATGATATGGAATGATCTCTTATCTACTTAAGGGGAAAAAAGACAAAAAAATAAAATTGATATGATCAGGTGGAAGCTTTTTAATATATTTTATTTATTTTTTTTAAAAAAAAGTTAAAAAAATTACGAAAATGCCATTTGACCGTGTCGGACACGGTAAAACTACGTCGTTATACGTGTGTTGGAATGGTTAACTTTTGAAAAGATTCAACCGAAAAAAAAAAATCACCGTGCCGGAGCGTGTTGCCGTGTCGGACCCGACTTTTCCTGTTTTTTACAAGTGTCCGTGCTTCCTAGATTACACGTGAATTCTTATAAAGATTACGACACTTAAGGATAGAAGGCCATATATCAACGTCGTAAATCGTTGCTAGGATAAAATAAATTGATATATTTTTGTATCTTTTATTTTCTAGAACATACTTGATAATATTTAACAAGCAAATAAATAATAAAGGATATTTGATTATCTATAGTTCAATTTTTATGCCATTTATTATTTTATATATTATTTATAAAAAAAGTGTGTATCATTTTAAAGGAGGTAAAGTTGTGTCATTTCAAGTGAGAGAAAGAGATAGATAGAGGAGGAGAGTGTGGACAAAAAAATATAAAGGTGTGGGACCCACCTTTTCGTGAGAGTGAAAGGATATAAGTTGTGTCATTTAAAAGGACAAATAATTTTCCCATTATTTATACTAACACTGAAATCAAAGAAAAGAATTTTGTGTCACATCACATAATGTCCCTGCGTGAGGGGAAAATTAAAAGAATTTAATGCAATATTAATTTCTGGTTGAGTCATTTTATCAAGCAATTTGAGTGTAAAACTACTTCCTTCTAGTCATGAACAATTTCAATTATTCCTAACTCAGAAAAACCAAACCAAACTTGCCCAAATGCAGATATTTACAAAATAAAAATACCAAATCACAACTTCCTCATCAATTAGAATTTATTTTCTTTTCTATCCACAAAACACCATGGGCGAGAAACCAAAATTACAAATATTAAAACTATAATGGTTATATTTACAAATTTAAAGTTTACAAATTCTTACAAATTACACTATATATTATGGGTAGTACAGTACATATTACTTAAACATATACTATCCGTAGTACATAGTATAATTATTTGTAAGAATTTGTAAATCTTAAGTTTGTAAATAGGAAAAAATGTTTCTGCAGTTAATGCAGATAAGTTATATGCATTTATTCCCAAAACGACGTCATTTTGATGTTGAAATCTTAAAAAATTATAAATATAAACACTATTATAAACCTAAAATAAATTAAAATTATAAAAATACCACCTCAAAACGACGTCGTATTGGACTTACTGCAGATAATTTATCTGCAGTAAGAAAAAGCGACCCCTTGTAAATATATCCTATCCCATTAACAACATTTTAAAATAAAAGAGACAAATAACATAGTGAAAGAAAAAAGCAATAAAAAATATTTTAAATTATAAAAATACATTCATAGTCGATAATATTTAAAATTTCAAATTTAAATGAAAAAAATAAGAAATGACATAATTTATTCTTGGGTTCTCTTTTTCTGTAGTTACTGCAGATAAGTTATCTGCAGTAAGCCTAATATGAAGTCATTTTGAGGCGAAAATCATTATATTTTTTGTAATTTTGATTTATTTCTGTGTTATAATAGTCTTTATATTTATAATTTTTTTAAGATTTCAATACAAAAATGACGTTTTTTTGGGAAAAATGCAGATAAATTATCTACAGTAAATGCATAAATTTTTTTCCCTTTATACTTTACAAAAAATAAATTAAAATTTTAACATAAAATTTTTAAATATACATGTATAACTAATTAAAAACATATACATGTATTTTTTTTAAAAATATTTAATACAAACATTTTAAATATACATGTATATCCAATTAAAAAAATATATAATAATCATAAATTAAAATAGAAAAAAATTATATAAAAAATATGTATAACAAATAAAAATTTTTAAATTTTAAATTTAAATAAAAAATGACGTCCGTCATTCTGTAAAAAAAAAATATTAAAATTTAAGAACTATAAAAATGAAAATTTGAATTTAGTACATAAGAAAGAAATTAAACTTTCATTTTTTTATTGCAAGAGTGTAATTAACACAAATACTTGCAAAAAAAAATTTATTTATATAAAATGCTGACAGTTAGAGATGGAAAACTGGATCCGGCCCGGAGGGCCCTCCCGCCAATATACTTTTATAATTTAATTGAAATTTTATCCTTCTTCTTTTACAATTATCACTAGATCTGATTTCAATTTTTGTAAACACAAATTTGTGAAATTCCAAAGACTAACGACACTAATATTTGCAAAAAATAATTATTTATATAAAATGCTGACAGTTAGAGGTGGAAATCTGGGTCTGACCTGGAGGGCCGGCTCGCCAATATATTTTTATAATTTAATTGAAATTTTATCCTTCTTCTTTTACAATTAAATTACTAGATCTGATTTCAATTTTTGTAAATACAAATTTGTGAAATTCCAAAGACTAACGAAACTAATATTCGCAAAAAAATTATTTATATAAAATATTGATAGTTAGAGGTGGAAAACTGGGCTTGGCCCGGAGTGCCGACCCACCAATATATTTTTATAATTCATTTGAAATTTTATCATTTTTCTTTTATAATTAAATTACTAAATCTGATTTCAATTTTTGTAAATATAAATTTGTGAAATTCCGATGACTAACGACATTTTAAAAAAAGAATTATTTATTATTATTTTATAAATCTTATTTTAGTAAATGAAAGTTCATCTTTGAGATAAAATATAAAAACCTAGACGCAACTATAAAAATCTTTTACATGCTTATAGTTAGAGGTGGCAAACTGGACTCGGCCGGAAGGCCGACCCACCAACGCTTTTTTATAATTAAATTAAAATTTCATCCTTATTCTTTTATAGGTAAAAGTTGATCTTTTAAATCCTTATTTGTTTGGTGTTATTGTTACCTTGATTTTGTTGATGAATATTATAGTTAGCAATGATTTGTATGCATTTTTTCTTTTTATATCCCTTCCTCATGTTAACATGGTGTATTATAACGTATTATTGTATATTATGAAGTAGTTGTATGCAAAATTAATTATCCTCAGAATAACAGATTTTTGTTTGTGGGTGATATTTATAAAGTTCCGTGTTAATGCTGTAATGTTTTCAACCTAAAATATAGAAACAAAATAGTAACATAATTTTTTGTAAGTATAAAATTTATAGTGCAATTAATGATGTACATAAAAAATTAGATCTTTTTTCCCATGCATGGCACGGCTAATATATTAGTAACATAGTGAAAGACAAAAGCAGCAGTAAAAAGAGCATGAGGATACCATAATGAAACTATAACATGCTACTTTACAAACACTTATAACATGTGTATTTTTTTTTTTTAAATACATAAAAAAAAAGCAAAATCTGAACCAACCTCAAGACCAGAAAATAAAACACAACATGCTTTTTGGAGTAAATGTTTAAATAACAGAGAAAGCATTCTAAACAAAAACAAAGCAAGCTTTTAACTTTGAACAAACAACAAACATGTTGTGAGCGCTTTGATAACTCGGCCTTAATAGGGGAAGAGGAGGCACAAATATTTCATGACAGAATATTTCATATTATCAAAATTCATCAATTCCCAACAGATACAAGAGAATCCATATATTACAACGTGATCAAATTAAATAAGAAATCAAAGTACTGTTGAAGAAAAAGAATACAAGACAACAAATTACATATGGAGCAAAATTAAAGCCCCTCTCCTTTTTAGTTTTCTCTTTTTTTATTTGACAAATCACAAATATATTTTTGAATCGGAAACATCAATATCATGGTAGAGTTAACTCTTAAGAAAAAAAACAATTTTTGCATTTAAATCCAAGACATAATTAAACTTAATCATAGTGTGTCAAGTTTATTTGATAAATCACAAATATATTTTTGAATCGGAAACATCAATATCATAGTGTGTCAAGTTTAATTCTTTTTTTTACTTAAAAAAAAAGTTTAATTCTTCAGTCTCTGTACTTTGTCTCTGACCGTCATTCTTTTCCTCTCTTCTTTTTGTCTTCTGATCTGTTCAACCTTTTCAGAAGAAAACCCAGTAAGGCCCTTTTTCTCGTTTGAATGGTAACTTCCTAGGAGATATGGCTTCTGACATATGATTTTTTCTTTTTTTTTTTACAGGTCCTAAGAGAGAGAAAGAAAGGAAAAAGAAATAGTAATAATAATAGGTACGTGATATACTTGCCATCAATTTTTTTTACCACATTTACAACCAACTTAATAACATTGATTTCCGTCAATCTAATGATTATAATTTATTAGAAATTAATAATTTATTAATAAATACGACCCAATAGTTTTAATAAATTATAACCGTTAGATTGACGGAAATCAACAGTAATTAGGTTGATTGTAAAAGTTATAAACTTTTTTGGTGGTAAGTATATTTTTTCGCACAATTATAATAATAAATTTTTTGTTTTATGAATTTTTATACCTTATCTTTAAAAAAAAAAAAATTAAGAGGAAAAAATATGGTATTCACACGGTTCAACGCTGCAATCGGAGGTATACGAAGATATTATATGATAGGGAGCAAGTTGAAGTGTTGAAGGATGGAGGAGGAACACTAGTGCAGCATTAAAAGCATCATATCATGTTTGATCTTCAATGACGTCGATGCTATAGCTAGCAAAACTTGTATTCATAGCCCGAGTCCAGAAACATCAATAGGCGACGTGTAATGTCTCAGCTTTTTGCCTACTTTTACGGGATAAAATCCCTTGTTTGTTAACCTTTTTTTTTTTTTGGGGTACAAAACTACAAATTGTTAACTTTAATTTATTGAAGACTATAATCTAGGTAAAAGAAAAACAAAGAAAGATTGAAAAAAAAAAATGGTAAGGGGAGGACGGAACATTTATTATGTAAAAGAGTCCATCACGGCATGCAACTGAATTGGACAATCATTCGAGTAACGTACCAGAAAAAAAGGAGAACAATAGAAAATCAAAACTTCAAGTTTGGCATCCTGGTAAATTGTATGTCGGCTGCTATATATATGGTTCATACTAAGATCATAGGATCTGTCCATACTGACACGGGAAAAACTAGTAGGACAATTAGGCAGTGGAGGCAAGATGAAGGGTGGAACTTGGAAGATCATGATTTATATTATGTAAAACATAAATTATACTTTCATATTGGCAAAAGCCTCGAAGGTCACATAGATTCATAAATGAAAAAATAAATAAAAAAGTTAAATCGTGGATGAAGTAATTGTTAAAAAAAATGTATACATTAAATAAAAATTGTGAAGTTTCTGTGCACCCATCGATCATAAATCTATGTAAAAGTATAATTATTTTACGGTTTTAAAATTCTCATTCAACATGAAAATTTGAATTTTCCTACACACCCTTCGATTTCCGTACCAACGTGGGTCCTACATGTAATTTTTTCTAACATACAGATCACACATGCTTTTTGTCTCTACAACATGAGAATTCAATTCTCATATTGAATGAGAAATATAAAACCCATTATTTTATATGAATAATGGCATCGTATATAAATTAGGAAGTTTTACCGACACCCTTTGTTTGTGAGCCTGTTGTATGAGTGACACTGTATAATATAAAGTAGGGGTTTATCACTAACTTTTTTTTTTTCTTTTTGGAAACAGATCCTAATTATCTTTTGAGGCGAATCAGAACTCCCAGTATCTCTATGGGTTCGACTCTTTGAGCCGCTTATGGGACTCACCCGAACTTTGGATTACTCCTATAGGCGGCTTTAAGAGTCGAACCCGTGGGATACTGGGGAGTTCTGATTCATCTCAAAGAGATAATTAGAATCAGTTTCCAAAAAAAATAAAATAAAATAGTATAGAGTGTGAATTAATTAGGAGATCTCTTTATTACCAATCTTTTCTTCTTGCAAAGGTTACATGAATGACGAGGCTCTTAATAATTAATTAATATTTTTTATTTTTTTTGGTGAATATATTTTAGTTAACTGAGATTCATGACTATATATTAACTATTGATATTAATTAAGAGTATATAAAAACAGAGAGTATTGAAATTTTTCTAATAAATAAAGAATCTAATTTTTTTTTTGGTAAGCTAAGAATCTATTTTTTTTAATTAATCTTTGTTTACGTTTATTTAATGTCACGTAAATACATATTAGTCGTTGCAAATGTTTACATTTGTAAGTCGATATAAATCTTGACATGATAAACTTAAATAAAGAAATAAAACAGTATGATGCTGTGTTAGAGTAAATTATTTTAGGGAAAAAAATATCATATTATATTTTTTCTTTATCATGTTTGCATAGTTTAAATAAATAAAGTATATTTTTCATATATATATATATATATATATATATATATATATATATATATATATATATATATATATATATAGTCTATCCTAAGTTGTAAAACTAATACAAATCATTATTTGACCTACCTCATCGCAGAGATGAACTTCAAGATATATATAATATAGTGGTAGAGTTATATTTACAAATTTTTGGTTTACAAATTCTTACAAATTACATTATGTACTACGGGTAGTACATGCTAATAAGTTTGTATATTAATTATATTGTACATTTTTTTTTAATATTTCTGTAGTGGTTTTAATTAAATTAATCTTCCAATGATAAAATGAATTTTGTGTAAGTCAAATTATGAATCATTAGTCGTTGGAGATACTCCACTTGCAAGTTGAAAATAAAATGCAATACAGTGAGATATCCCAGCCGTTGTGTATTTAGGAGCAGTTGATTTAAAAAAATTTTTTTTTTTTTTTTTTTTTTTTTTGCATGGTTGAGATTTAACTATTGTTTCATTTGCAAGCAAAGTACTGGTGTTTGCCGTTGGTCAAGGGGAAAAAAAGATATTGGGAATATTCAATTAGGGAATGATTTACATCCTTAGCTATACCACTGCTTCACTAGGGAAGGCATTTTATCAAACTGGGTTGGTTCAATTTCTTATGCCGTATATGTTCTGGTAATCATACACCCAATAATTAATGGGTTTATCATCTATTATCTAAAATGATCACACAAAAATTTCTACACACACAACATTTTGTGGGGCCCGCGGCAAAAAAAAAATCGGCACGCAAAATGAATCTTTATGACATAACGCAATCATTTTTCCTACAACTTAACTCTTATAAAACCCATAATTAATTGCACAATGATGTAATCAGAGAGAAAAAAAAAAAGAAAAAAGAGATGAGATGAGTATGAGCTAGCATTGTTTGACTACCAAGGATGTCCCCATTGTAGTTCGCTAGCGTGTTTTGTTTTTACTTTTCCTTCTTGTGTAAAAATAAATAAATAAATATTATTTGACGGAAATACATCTTTGCATCTGTAAATTAAAATGATCATGTCATGTGGGACGATCTTAATCATTAGTAATCAAATCAACAGTGATGATTGTGTAATTTTCTATTCTTATATTTTTTCTCTCTCATTTTTTATCACCATTAATTCACCCATGTATGATTATGATTGTCCCACGTGACATAATCATATTAATTAACACTTCCCTTCCCTTGTTTGACTCATTCACGTACAGTAATTACTATCACCAATCCATGTGTTATCTTTTCTCTCTTTCTCTCTTTCATTCTCTCACACACGAAATTGCGCTCCCCCTAACATTGTGCCTATAAATTGCGGCACCCAACACACGCCAAAACCACCACTGCACCATTGCCAAGTTAAATACCATTATATATATATATAAAGAAAGGGTCCTCTTTCCTTTGCACTCAAAAATATATCACAAGAAAAGCATGATGGAGCATTTCTACCTCTCCCTTCTTCTTCTCTTTGTTTCTTTCGTGTCTCTTTCCCTGTTCTTCCTTTTCTACAAGCACAGGTCTCCTTTCACAACCCCAAACTTACCACCGGGAAAAATGGGGTACCCGGTGATCGGTGAAAGCCTCGAGTTTCTGTCCACAGGATGGAAAGGAAATCCTGAAAAGTTCATTTTCGACCGTATGATGAAGTATTCCTCTGAACTCTTCAAGACATCAATACTTGGGGAACCGGCAGTTATATTCTGTGGAGCCACATGCAACAAGTTCTTGTTTACTAATGAGAACAAGCTTGTGACTGCATGGTGGCCTGATAGTGTAAACAAGGTTTTCCCAACGTCGCTTCAAACTAGCTCTAAGGAAGAAGCTGTAAAGATGAGAAAAATGCTTCCTCTGTTCTTCAAGCCTGAAGCTCTTCAGCGATACGTTGGTATCATGGATACCATTGCACAGAGACACTTTGCTTCTTGCTGGGAGAACAAGACGGAAGTCACCGTCTACCCCTTGGCCAAGAGGTGAATATTCATTAATAATCACATAACATATTTATATAACTCACCCCTACGTATCTTTCTATGTCCTTAGTTAATGTTAATATAAAATCATTCTTATACTTAATAGTTTAAATCTTTATATCTAATAGTTTTTATATATATATATATATATATATATATATATTTAATATATATAGATAGATAAAAAAGATCAACAGCTCTGATTTGTAAGCATATGACACCGGTGATCTTTTTTGATCTAACAGCTCTAGATGAGGTGTCAAATTTGAAATTTGACACCGATGTCATGCCACACACACACACACATATATATATATATATATATATATATATATATATATATATATATATATATATATATATATATAGGGGCAAATTATTCTTACACCAATGTAAGAGTTAGAAGTCTTACACTCAATCTTGACTATTGATCCACTTATATCCAATGGCTCACATTACTAAAAAATTAGAGCCCTTAGATCTAAGTGGGATCAACGGACAAGATTGAGAGTGTAACTTACACCGGTGCAAAATGATCCTGACCCATATATATATATATAGAGGGAAAGATCGTTTTACAACTTTTTTTTATAAATTTTTACAAATTACACTATGTATTCCCGAAAACACATCTCTCTCTCTAATATATATATATATATATATAAATATATAGTGTAGTTTGGAAACAAATATATATATATATATAATATAATCATTTTCATATATATAGGGAATGATTCGTTTACAAATTTTTTTTTGCAAATCTTTACGAATTACACTATGAACTCCTGATAGTACATAGTGTAACCCGGTGTACTTTTGGGAAATAAAAAGTTTGCAAATAAAAAGTTTTATAAATATAACCCTTATTTATATATATATATATATATCAACCAGTTCATTCGAATAATGTCGGATCCATATGGTGGCTCTTCCAAGATCTATGATTAAGAGGAACTAGTTTCTTACCACTTGAACCAATGATTGCTGATACACTTTAAACCTTTTACAGATAATTAATTCGTGACATGATATTAAAACTTTGTAATTGCATAATTAATTTAGACTTCGAGCTTATATATTGTCCATGTGCTGCATGCATAATTTTATTTTGATCAACATATTTATTCCTATAATCTTTTGTAACCTTAACCTAGTGATTTAATTAGTTGCATAATAAGTTAATTTTATGCGTTTGCCAATGGTCAATTAATAATAGGTATACGTTCTTGTTGGCATGTCGTTTGTTCATGAGCGTTGAGGACGTGAACCATGTAGCAAGATTCGCGGACCCATTCCATTTGATAGCATCTGGAATCATATCAATGCCAATTGATTTGCCCGGAACACCATTCAACAAAGCAATAAGGGCAGCAAAGGTGATAAGAAAGGAGCTATTGGAGATCATAAGGAAGAGGAAGGTGGATTTGGCTGAAGGGAATGCAACCCCAACACAAGACATATTGTCTCATATGTTGTTGACTTGCAATGAGAATGGACAATTTATGAATGAAATGGATATTGCTGATAAGATTCTTGGTCTTTTGATCGGAGGCCATGACACTGCTAGTGCCGCATGCACTTTCATTGTCAAATACCTTGCTGAGCTTCCCAACATTTATGATAGAGTCTATCAGGGTGAGTCTCTTCTTATTATTTTATTTTTTACCTCATTTGAAATTCTAATCATTTTTATGACATTTTTTTTATGAGGAAGGTTATACTTACAATTTTTTTTTACAACCTCTTACAACCATATCTAAACACCGTTGATTTCCGCCAATCAATGGTTATCATTTATTGTGAATTAATAATTAATTAATTAATTTAATTTGGAAAATTCATAACCATTGATTGGCGGAAATCAACGGTGTTAAGATATGGTTGTAAAAGGTTGTAAAAAAATAAGGTTGTAAGTATAATTTTTTTTATTAAATATTAATATCAATTCATACACCATTTTAACAATTGCTGGTGGTGCTTCTTACTGCATGATATCATTCATTTGTCTTGTGGGAAAAACATCTATCCTTTTAAAAGATATAACCTTATATCTTTTTAAATCCTGACCGTTGATTTCCATCCATCAACGGTTATAATTTATTGGGTCAAATTTAATGAGACAAATTTATTATTAATTAATTAATAATTTTGATCCAATAAATTATAACCGTTGATGGACGGAAATCAATGGTTAGGATCTAAAAGGATATAAACTTATATCCTTTAAAATGACAGATGTTATTCCCTTGTACGTGATTTTATCTTTTTATAAATCAAATCTGATAAAAAAAATTATAAAAGAAGAATAAATATTCATGAAATGGAAGAAGTTGTTTTTTTTTCTTCCTGTCAAAGTTAAACTTGTTCAACTTAATTAGGTAAAAATAAATATAATTTAATAAACTCGAGTTAATAAACTTAAAACTTGTTCAACTTAAATTGAATTCTTTATTTTTTAATTTTTCTTCCTGTTTTTTAATTAATGTTAAATAAATTAATGCAAACGTAATTGAATGATCAACACAATCCAATCTAAATTAAATTAAATATTTTTAAACTAATCTAAATTTATTCAATCAATTTAGAAGTAAATCCAACTGAACCTAGATTTTAAAGACATCTGTCAAGTCAACTATAAGTCTACAAATCAATATCTTCACGATCTCATTTTTCTTAACGTAAGTCAAACACTGATCACCGAGTTTCACGAGTCGGTTGACGTTTAAATTACGTGCTAGCCTCCAAAATATTTTTTCAAAGCTGACGATCATTGTCATGTCGAAGTTTGCAGCTCTAGTTTCGTGCTGTCTTTATCATAATTTGGAAGAATCCCACTTGAGTCGCTTCTTGCAACTGCGATCATGCTTAATTATTATTTTATTAATATAATTATTCTTTTAGGATAAAGCTTTATATATATATATATTTATTTTATATAATTATTTTTTTAGGATAAAGCTTTTATATATATATATAATATATATATATATATTAAAATTAAAATTAATTAATTATTAAATCAGTTATATTTATAAATTTTTTAGGTTTTATAAACTTATATATATATATATATATATATATATATATATATATATATATATATATATCTCTTACATTAGTTAGCATTGGCTTTACCACTTATATTATATCTTACAAAATTAAGGATTAGGCTTACTCAGATTTAGAACCAGCAGTTTGATTTTGATTTTGAATTTAGGCTTGAGTCTGGCTTGAAAAAAAAAAAAAACTAAATAAGTGAGCCAAGCCCAAAGCAAGAATTTAAATTTTAAATTTAAAAAAAAAATTATAAGACAAAGTTAAGAATTTTTTACATAAAAAAGTATATATTGATAAACCTAATTTTAAACACTGATGTGGTCAAGACTTGCTTGCTTTTGTTTATCAAGAATGAGCCTAAAATCTCTGTTTTGTTTGAGGGTTTAAAATTTAGGAACATACATGAATACATGCGGTGATTATTTATGATATATACTTATTTGTGTTCCTTTTTGTGATATTTGTTTAGAGCAAATGGAAATTGCACAATCAAAATCTCGAGGAGAGTTGTTGAATTGGGATGACGTCAATAAGATGAGATACTCATGGAACGTTGCTTGTGAAGTAATGAGACTTGCTCCTCCTCTTCAAGGAGCTTTCAGAGAAGCCATCAATGACTTTATCTTTAATGGGTTCTCAATTCCAAAGGGATGGAAGGTAATTAAAATATATTATCATTTTTTTTTTAACTTCACAAGTACATATGATATATGAGTAATACATTTATCATGTTGCATGAGACAAAATTCCATTTACACACACAAAAATGGGTGATATTCATTTTTTTTTTCTCTTTTTTCTTTTTA
Source organism: Gastrolobium villosum (assembly GCA_032173675.1). Lineage (NCBI taxonomy): Eukaryota > Viridiplantae > Streptophyta > Magnoliopsida > Fabales > Fabaceae > Gastrolobium > Gastrolobium villosum. The sequence goes on from JAVKPL010012636.1 coordinate 26,362, forward strand.
ATGATCTCACTTACGTTTGTGTATGTAAATTGTCTCGTGCAATATGAGAAATATATTCCCCATGATATATATACATCGGATTGTTTGTAGTTGTATTAAACATAGTATTACCATTTGGAGCTCATCTAATTTAGTTCTTTTGATATGTATGTAGTTGTATTGGAGTGCAAATGCAACACATAAGAATCCAGAATATTTCCCTGCCCCGGAGAAATTTGACCCAAGTAGATTTGAAGGAAATGGACCAGCTCCTTACACTTTTGTTCCATTTGGTGGAGGGCCAAGAATGTGCCCCGGAAAAGAGTATGCCCGATTGGAAATACTAGTTTTTATGCACAATTTAGTGAAAAGGTTCAAATGGGAAAAAATAATTCCTGATGAAAAGATTATCGTTGATCCATTGCCCATGCCTGCAAAGGACCTCCCAATTCGCCTTTATCCTCACAAAGCTTAGAAAGAGATATAATTTATGGGGAATATTATATTTACAAACTTTTTGTTTACAAGCTCTTATAAATTACACTAAGTACGATTGGTCATGTTTTAATCATATAGTATACGACCAATAATACTTAGTGTAATTTGTAAAAAAAAGTTTGTAAACGGATCATTCCCCATAATTTATACATACATAAAGTATTGTACAAGTAATTCAGGGTGCTAGCGGGTTATACATATAAACATATGTATATCCCAAATATTTTATCTTCCTTTATTTGTCCTATTAATTTGTAAACTTTCTTGTGTTTAAGGGAAAAAAAAATAAAATAGTCAAGTACAACAGCTCTAATTTCCAGAAAGATTGTATAATCATGAGTATAAACTCATATCTCTCTCGCTTACCAAAAAAAAAAAAAAAAGACTCATATCTCTCTCTCATATTATTGAATGGTTATTTTGCATTTCAAATAAAATTTTTGTTACCAACTTCCTAATTCAAGGTACCACAAGTAACTATAACTTTATATTAAAATATCAGATGATGTCGTCGCCATGTTAATGATTATTTGTATTTTACTTTTTCAATTTTATCAACTACTCTCATTTTGTAAAAAAGATTTAAAACGTCTCGTTTCCACTTTTCCACACACCGGATCGAGTGTTGCCGTGTACAATTGTCCTCTCCTTTTCTTGACCAAAAATAGGATAATGTTTTGTTACCAAAAATAGGATCGTGTGTTGCAATGATGTATCAATCTTATCCTTTCCTCAAGTACAAGATAGTTTTGAAATTAATTTAATTTTTATTTTGTTGTTATGTTAGTAAATGTTGTACATAAATATCATGCAGTATGTATACACTTATGAATTTCGTGTCTCGTTGCCAGGGATGTGCATGGGTCGAACCGAACCGGATTTTTTGAAAAATTGAACTGAATTGGTTTAAATGGTTCGGTTCGAAAGTGGTTCGGTTCGGTTCAAAACTAGTTCAGTTCGGAAATGGTTCGGAACCGGTTCGGGTCGACCCTCATTTGAAAAGAAAAAAATTAAGAATTAAAAAAATAAAATTATAAAAATTAATTTGGTTTGGTTGGAAAATGGTTCGGTTCGGTTCAGAAAAGGTTCGGTTCTTAAGCTGGTTCTAAAAACCGGTTCGCTTCATGAATCGATTTTAAAAACCGGTTCGCTTCATGAACCGATTCTTTAAAAACCGGTTCGGTTCATGAACTAGTTTTTTAAAATCGGTTATTTTATGGAGCGGTTCGGTTCGGTTCAGTTCGATTCATGGTTGCACCAAATTTTTTGGTTATTTTGCACACCCCTACCCGTTGCTCCTCGTAATCTTGAAGTTTATGTTAGCGGTGATACGAAGAGTTGCACGCACGGTGATGTCTTCCACTAACTCATCTACTCAGGCGTGGCTTAAGCTTAAATAAGTTTGTGTTACCGAAAAATTGTTGGTTTAATGTACGCTCTACAGTTTTATCTGTCTGAAAAAATAAAGAGTAAAATTGTTGGACCAAATTTTAAAATGATAAAAAAGGACCAATGAGTACTTATTACAATTGACAAAAGGATTAAAATGACCATTTTTTCATAATTTTAGGGACCAATTTGTCCTTTTTTATTAACATGGACTAAAAAAATTAAATAATGTATTCAAAAATAAATAATGTATTCGATTTTTTGAAAGTCGCAATTCAGTAAAAAAAACTTAAATCCTAAATCAAATTAGTTAAATTTGTTAAAGCATATTGATATCTGTGGAAAACAAGCTTGTGTTAGTTTCTCCCACTCCCGCATCATGTCTCTTTAAGTAATACCTAAATTCCATTACTAAGCGATTATTAATTTTATTTTATAAACTACACATTTACAAGAAGCAATTTTGTTTGGTGCGGGTCCAGGGTTATGACATTAAACCCTTATCCAAAAATATTATTGGGGAGGATCGAATATATTTTTATTATCCTTGCTCAGCTCACATATGTCAATTAAGCTATTGTCATTTAGTTACTAAGCAATTATTTAAGTTCCATGTATTTGCATATGCTTGACTATTAGGATTTATATTTTTAAACCCTCTGTATCTACCCAATTTTAATTTAGTTCCGATTATTTTTTTAAATTAATCTTTAATTATACTTTTCTGTTGTTTATAACATTTAACAAGTTTTTTGAAACTTAACTAGCTATTATATTGTTAAATGAATTTATTTAGCATAGTTAAATTTTGATAGAATCAGATTAAAATAAATATATAATTAAATATATATATATATATATATATATATATATACTAACTAAATAAATAAATATGAAAATAATATAAATTTAAATATTATGTAGTTTTATACATTGATTTCTTGAACTTTTTTTTGGTAAATGGATTTCTTGAACTTTATTATCTTTTTATTATTGTTTGAAGTTTGAACAATTATAAATATATATATACTAAGTACATATTTTTTATTTACAAACTACACTAAGTATGACCAGTCATACTTCAATCAAAAGTAATGACCGGTCATACTTAGTATAATTTATAAAAAAACTTTATAAATGGATGCTTCCTTTATATATTATATAGGAAGTGCATGAAATGTATCTAGAAAATATTTTTCTTTATTTTTAATCTGAATAACGGAAATAATTAAAAATAATATTTTATAAAATTGATTTGTTTCTTTTTTTAGAGAATGAATATGTTGTTCTACAATATATATTCACGTAAATGAGATTTTTTTTCCTGTCACACTATTTATCAAATACAGATATTATAGAATATCTTTTTATTAATTGAATACAGACATCATAGAGTGTGTTGTCAACATAAGATACATCCTATTTATTAAATATACACTCTCTTTTTTAGTATAAAAATAAATCAAACATATTTTTGTATCCAAATTAAACTTTTTTAAAGCATAAAAAAAAACATTTTTTTTCCAACAGCAGTACCAATATATCAAAGAAAAGAATTATTATCATACACATCTATACTTTCAGATGGGATTTCAATTTCGTTTTCTTTCACGAAATTACCCATGAATTAAATACTGTCTTCATTCTCATTGACACAACTTAGTATGACACAAAAGTACCTTCCTTTTTACTTAGTCGGCAGAGCCACTAACTCGTATCCTTATTCGTGACCTTGTCATACTCATAAGTACAAGTTGTACTAAACTTTAAAAAGGTTTGGGGACAAAAGACAAAAACGACGTCGAATCATTGCCAAAGGTGGCTGGCTACTTATTAACTTGGATTTTGATTCTAAAAAATAATTATGTATCAGTAATTTGATTATAATTATTTATTGATGATGAGATAAGAGAGAGAAAAATATATGATTTCTAATGAATAATTGTGATCAAATAACATGCTCACGTGACCATTTTTTCATATGAGAAGATGTAAATCCTATTAAGAAAGTTGAAAATGCATAAAAAGCTGGCATGAAATCTCCAACAACGCAGCCAACCTTCATCTCATTCTCCGTTGTGATCTAGAGAATTCGGGTGGGTTAGTGACCTATTTTTTAAGGAAGATGTACTTGTTATCTAATTATTATTTTTTTGTAGTATCCGATTATAATTATTTCTTCCCGGGAATAATTATAATTAGAAAATTATTATTTTATCTTTTTTTTCCCATCAACAAATAACTTCTGAACTAAAAAAGAAAAAAATTAAGATTATAACTATGTATTTTCGAAAATATATAATTATAATCGATTGTTTGAAAAAAAAAATGTAGTATCATAATTTTAAACCTTCAATCAGTGTTATTAAACCCGGACCGACCCGGCCGGGTTGATCCGGGAAACGGTAAACCAGTCATATAACCGGTCCGGTTGAAACAACGGACCGGCCATGCATCAGAACCGGTGCGACCCGGTCGATTTTTATGTTAACCGGTGACCCGGCCCAGTCACAAAAAAAAATTCCAATTTTTTTTCAAAAAATAAATCATAATGGACATATTTGAATATTTTTTTACTTATTGACTTACATAAGTTATATATTTACAATACTATTATTATCTCAATTATGCACTATGCAAAAAATTTGATTTGATTTATAGTTAGAGATGTCATTTTCTGAACTTAAAACCCCGTATCACGATAATTATATTTTTGTTTGATCCTATATTGGATAATAATATGTGATTTATTATTTTTATATTAAAATATTTAAAATTTTATCATTTTTTTTAGATATTTGAGTATGCTTATATTTTTTTAATATAAATTATAAAATTATATATAATTACCGGGTAATGCGGTTGAACTAGTGACCCCATACCTCAACCGGATCAATGACCGAGCCGATTTTAATAGCATTGCCTTCAATACCAAAACCGCTGCTCTGAAATTAGGGATAAGTACCAATTTAAAAAATTATTTGTTGATATGTTCTGGGATGGGAATTTTTTCCAAAATGATACAGTTAAGTCCAGCTGAAATTATGATACTTTGGAAAGTTCATGTGCAATTTTCTATGATACCCTACACAACTTAAATATGATATTTTGGAAAAATATCTCCCACCCCGTGATATAGTAATAAATTTTTAAAATCGTAGCCTTTTCAAAACACTGAGATATTGATAACTTGCATTCATTGTTTTTAGCTACCTGCGACCAATCACTATGAAGAGATTTTGATAGAAGTAATGTTGTTTGAATATGCTGATAAGAATCACTTTTGAATGTGTGAGATTGTCGATAGAGATGAAAATATTGATAAAAGTAATATTAAAACATTAAAATATAGATATATGGGTTTTAATGTTTATTATGTTGTAGGAAAAATGATTGTGTAATGTTATAGAGAAAACAAAATGTTGTGAGTGTAGGAAAGTTTGTTGTGTTATGTTTAAGATATATAGATATATTTTTATCAGTACACAAGCGCATGAATTTTTTTTTGAACCGCTAAAGTATCAAAATGTTACTTCTGTCAAAATCATGGTTTAGGACTTTAGGGTACGAAATCGATTTCTTCACAATTTTGCCGAACATGCTAACACAATAAACAAAGCACATTTCAACGGGCTTTTAAAGGTACCAATGTTTATACAAACAAAGGCTTGGTGCGGTGAGAAAGAACATAGATCAAGATTTGTGGGCTCTGAAATTGAGTAATTTTATACAATATAATACTAGTTAAATTATCATTCCTGATAATATCAATTTTATGTAACACAATTTGTATTCACTAACGTTTGGTTAAATATTGAATAGATCACTAGGCGATTTCCAAATTGAAGTATTTTAGTGCTGAACCTTGCAATTTTCGGGATTATTGGCCTATGAGCGAGATGCCTCAAATTGATGGATTTGACTGGAATAAGAACGGGTAAATTACAAGGTACTCTGATACTCAAGTGATTGTTTAATTAATGTGCAAATGTAATATAAGGAAGATGAATGTGTCAGAGTCTTTGCCCCTCTATTTAGTAGTATTATTATTGGGTTTTATATTTCTCATGTTAAATGAGAATTGAAATCTCATGTTGTAGAGATAAAAAACATGTGGGACCCATGTATTAGAAAAAAATAGATGTAGGACCCATGTCAGCATGGAAATAGAAGGGTGTGTAGGAAAGTTTGAATTCTCATGTTAAGTGAGAAATATAAAACACATTATTATTTTTCTGTAATGACCCCTCTATTTATTGTGTGGCATGACTTGCTTTGAAAATTTAGTAGACCGTTTTTCTGTAGTGGTTTAGTTGATATATTTTCTGATTGCTCATTTGAGTGGCCTTTACCGCCTACCACTCTTTGCGGGATCTTTCTTGATGAGCTACATTATTAAGACTTGTATGGAAGTTTGCCCATACCATTCATTCATTGGTTGGATGAGGTGATGATAATGTCTATATGCATCCTACGCGTTTATGTATTCTACCTTTCTTGATTCAATTATGTCTAAAGAGAAAAAAATGCATAGATTAAATTTCTTCTGGTTTTTCTCAAATTATTTTTCCTTTTTCGAAAGTGATTTTTATAAAGATGACTTGGTCAATATTTATTTGTGAATATTTTTTAAGCCAAATTGTCATATCAATCACTTCAAGATATTATTTCATCGAGAAATATTTCCATGATCCAGGCTCAGGGAATGGATAAATGCTCCCTCTCACATGCAAAGGTTAAAAAAGGAAAGTAAAAGAAAAAGCAGGGACAAAATGGTCAAAAAGAAATTTTAAATGTGAGCGGGAGCAGGGAAAAATAGGATCGACCTGGATCATATAAACTTTTTCCTATTTCATCGGTGGTGTTGGGGATTTCTTGTGATGAAACGAACAAATCTTGAGTGATACGGATGTACTTATATCTGAGGAGGGATATTCTTATTACCAAAATCTTCTACTACCAATTCACTACTTATCTAATCACTATTGGATCAACATTTTCTCTTTTTTCAAAAACTTTTTAACATTCTCTCTCTTTGATTCAATGGTGATTAGATAGGTAGTAAGTTAGTAATAAAAAAATTTGGTAGTAAGAATATACTTCCTCTTTATATCCTACCCAAAAAGAAAAAAATTTAAGACTTAAAAGAAAATATAAATAAATTTAAATTTAAATGGAATTTTTTTTTTCATATTTAGAAAAAGAGAGTACTCACTTGTATACTTCACTGCTCTATACTTTCACTGCACTCACTTGGATACTTTCATATAAAGAAATTTCCATGGAAACATGTTAAATAAACTCACCGTGCCTTTACTTCAGTGTTCGACAATTTCTTTAATTGACCAAAAAAAATAAATAGTTATATGCTTAAATCTCATACGAATGGAATATGTGAAAAAGGTTAACTAACTATTTGGTGGGGTGGGGGGGGGGGGGGGGGGGGGGGGGGGGCTGATTCATTTCACACATCTATATTTGTTATAGCAGTGAGCGTTGGTTTGTTTTTAAGGCGTAGAATATATACTTATAATCTCTATTAATATATTTTTATTTTGTTGGTTATTTTTCTATTTTTAGTGAGAGGTGTGTATTTTCGTGCCTTATGCTTGCACGTGTACTTTCTATTTGAAAGTTTGTTTTTGGCCTTTCTGTTTTGGCTATTAGTTACTGATGTATACTGAAGCATTGTATTCCCTTTTTCACTATCAATCAAAAGATGATTCACTTTTCTTCTTGTCCTTCACGTTTATACTTTTCTTAAACTAATAATCTCACTAAGAATGGAGTCGGGGCATTTAGTTCGTAATGAAGCTGATAGACTAAAGATCACAATTAATCTGTTATGAAGAATATACGTAATTGAGACGAGTTCAACGGCAATTTCGAGCTCGCCGGCAACTCCAGAAAGATTACAACGAGAGAGAAGGGAAAAGTTTGTTACAACAAATTGGATAAAAACCCCTCTGTGGTCCCTACTTCACTATATAGCTACAGACTCTCAAAATAATAGAGAAATATAGATTTGGGCCTTGCTACATCCTGAGCCCATTTATTTATCAGCATCTACTATTACTACCCAATGGGCCACGCACAACCCACCAGCCCAATACCCCAGCCATGTGTCTCTCCCTCAGCCACTTGTCAAGGTCACGTACTCCTTAAGCCATTGAGGTGCCCTCCGTTCCCTCTTCCTTCCCAATCGGTTGCCACGTCCATTCCCCTCCCCCGCTACCTGTCTCTCTGGTCCATTCTCCTCCCCTGCTACCTGTCTCTCTGGGCTTGGCTTGTCCACCTCCATATCTACGGGTTCAGCAGTTGGGTTCCACATCTCCTCCGTGGTTGGGTTCCTATCAGTTCCCCCTGTCCTTGAAAAATCGATCGTGTCCTCAAGATCGAAGGTTGGAAAAGCTTGAGCAAACTCCGATGAGGTCACCCACGTCGCATCCTCCAGTGGCAACCCTTCCCACTGCACTAAGAGCTGTAAAGTCTCTTGCTTTCCTTGTTGCAACACCCTGGTACGCAGCACAGCCATCGGTCTAGTGATGGGGTGGTTTTCCCAGTTAGCTTTTGGTAAGGGAACTGAGTGAAAGGCTGGGTTTTGATGATATGGTTTGAGGAGGGACACATGAAATACAGGGTGGATCCGCGACTCTGCAGGGAGATCTAGTCGGTAAGCCACCTGACCCACACGCTCAGTGATGATGAACAGTCCATAGAAACGCCTCCGGAGCTTAGTGAAAGTCCGGTTCCGTACCGAACGTTGTCGGTATGGTTGTAGCTTCACCAACACCTGGGTACCCACTTCAAATTGCACATCTCTTCTTTTTTTGTCTGCTTGAACCTTCATCCTCTGTCTTGTCCGATGCAGGGACTCTCGAAGCTGTCGAATCATAGCATCCCTCCGAGTCAACAGTACATCAACAACATCAATTGGAGATGTAGTTCCTTCGTACGGTGGGATGTGGGGTGGTGCTCGTCCGTACACAATCAGGAAAGGGGAAGTTCCAATTGAGGAGTGGTAGGCTGAATTGTAGGAAAATTCCGCCCACGGTAAGTAGTGTACCCACTGATTTGGGGATTCCATGGTATAGCAACGTAAGTATTTCTCAAGACCTCTATTTGTAACTTCGGTTTGTCCGTCCGTTTCAGGGTGGTTGGCAGTACTGTAGCGAAGTTTTGTGCCACTCAAACGTGCCAGTTCAGCCCAAAATTTACTCACGAAGATGCTGTCTCTGTCGGATACTATTGAGCGAGGAATCCCATGCAGACGACAGATGTGATCAACAAACACTGAAGCTACCTTCGCCGCTGAGGAGTTTGGGGGTAATGCAATAAAATGGGCGTATTTGGATAGGCGGTCTACAACCACCAAGATGGCTGATTTCCCTTCTGAGTGTGGGAGTCCAGTGATGAAATCCATGGATAGATCTTCCCAGATGGCCATAGGAATTGACAAGGGTTGGAGAAGGCCTGCGGGTGACATTGGTTGGTACTTGGTCACTTGGCAAACCGGACGGGTGCGTACAAACTCCTGGACATCTCTTTTGAGGTTGTGCCATTAGTATATAGGATGGATCCTCTGTAGTGTCTTCTTCACTCCCCCGTGGCCGCCAACTAACGAGGAGTGGAATTCGTGCAGGATAACCGTGCGCAGCTCTGAGCTAGAGGCTATGGTAATTCGCCCCTTGAAGAAAATAAGTCCATCTCTAAAGCTGTAATTTTCATACCCCTCTGCCCTTCTTTCAATATTTTTTGTCAACTTAATCAATTCAGGCATACTTTGAACCTCTGCCTTTATTTGTTCACTCAGGTTATGTGTGTCCGTGGTGAGTACCATGGTGCAAGCATCCTGGCCGCTGCCTGCTGTTTCGGTCTCCGATTTGAGAGACAATGCATCTGCTACTTTGTTCACAGCCCCAGGGTAGTACTCTATCGTGTAGTCAAAGCCTAATAACTTGACTAGAAACCGTTGTTGTTCCGGGGTTTGGATCACCTGCCCCATCATATCCCTTAAGCTTCTCTGATCCGTCCTAATAGTGAAGGGTCCCCCTAGTAGATATTGCCTCCACTTAGCCACACTTTCGGTAATCGCGAACATCTCCCTCACATAAGTAGAAGCCTGTTGCATCTTTGGGTTGAGTTTCTTGCTGAAGTAGGCTATAGGACGATTTTCTTGACTTAACACTGCTCCTACTCCAATTCCTGAAGCATCTGTAGTTAGCACAAACCTTTTAGTGAAATCAGGTAAGGCTAAAATGGGTGGGTTAGATAATGAAGCCTTTAACTCACACATGGCCTGTTCGGCCTTGTCATTCCAGGCAAAGGCTCCCTTGTGTAATAAAGCAGTTAATGGGGCTACAATTTGAGAAAATCCGCGAACAAATTTGCGGTAATAACCTGCCAAGCCGAGAAACCCACGCAGCTGTTTCAAATTAGAAGGCTTGTTCCAATCCTGTATAGCCTGAATTTTACTAACATCAGGCCTCACTCCCTTGGAATCCACAATATGGCCTAAATAATCCACCTCTCCTTGGCCGAAGGCACACTTAGATCTCTTGGCATACAATTGATTCTGCCTAAGACACTCCATTACCTTCCTGAGATGATCCACGTGCTCTTGTAATGACTTACTATAGATCAGTATGTCATCGAAGAACACTATAACAAACTTGCGCAAGGACTCCTTCAAGATTGAATTCATAATACCTTGAAAGGTTGCTGGGGCGTTAGTGAGCCCAAAGGGCATTACTACAAACTCATAGTGCCCTTGGTGAGTCCTGAAGGCCGTTTTGTACAAATCTTCAGGGGCCATTCTGATCTGGTGGTACCCTGAACGCAAGTCCATCTTAGAAAAAATTACTGATCCAGTTAGTTCATCTAGCATCTCATCTACTGTCGGAATTGGAAATTTGTTTGGTATGGTAACTTGGTTTAGAGCCCTGTAATCTACACAGAACCTCCAAGTCCCATCTTTTTTTTTTTACCAATAAAACTGGTGATGAGAAAGGACTCAAGCTCGGTCTGATGGTGCCAGTGTCTAGCATTTCCTTCACCATCTTCTCAATTTCATATTTTTGAAAGTAGGGATACCTATATGGCCTGACATTGACTGCTTTGGTTCCAGGTTCCAGGTGAATCCTATGGTCTTCTGTTCGGCTGGGTGGCAATTGGGTGGGGGATGCAAAAATGTCCTCAAATTCTTGCAAGATTGGTTGTAGCAGTGAATGGCAGCTTTCTTCTTTGATTGGCTCCTGAGCATAATGGTGATCAATAGTTTGCATCTGGAAGAAGGTCACCACAGCATCAGAATTTGCGAGTTTTCGAAGTTGATGCAAATCTATGGGCTCCACCTGCATCCTGCCTTCCCCTTGCAGTTCAACCTTTTCTCCTTGCCTTTCAAACTTCAATACCAGCTGTTTATAATTAGTTGTCATATCCCCAAACTCTGATAACCATTGCACTCCCAATACTATCTCCGCCCCTTGTATGGGAAGAACAAAGAGATCTGTGAAGAATTTGTTGCCTTGTAGATCCAGCCTCACCTTCTGACAAACTCCCTTGCACCCCAAGCTGGCTCCATTCCCCACTAAGACCTTGAACTGATGAATAGGTTTCACCTCCAGCCCCAGAAACTTGACCAACCTTTCTTGTACAAAATTATGTGTTGAGCCTTCATCCACCAGTACCTGAACCAGTTTCTTTTTGATGAATCCCTTCAATCTCAAGGTGCTAGAAGAGTATTGCCCATCCATAGCATGCAAGCTGATGCCAGGTATTTCTTCTTGACCCCCAATCTTCTCATTGCTCGTTTCGCATTCTGCCTCCTTCTCATCTTCTTCATCTTCTTCAATGAGCATCAAAAACATTTTTCCTTTACATACATGATTCCTATTAAATTTCTCATCACAATAATAATAAAGGCCTTTTTCTCTTTTTTTCCATCATTTCTGCAGCTGACAAACGCTTAATTGGCAAAATCTCCTTTGATGCCCTTGCGTTGCTATTCATCCCTTTTGTTGGTGTTGGTAATAAACCTGGTTGCTGCCTCAGTGTGTTGTTGCTAGTATAATTTTTCCGGTATCACATCCGAACAGGTGTCTTATCATTCAATTTATCCTCTACTACCTTGGCCAATTCAATGGCATTCTGCAATGACTCAGGAAGATGCATCCGAACCTCCTTACGAATTTCGGATTTGAGTCCATTTTCGAAATAACTTTGCAAGGTAATGTCATCAATCCCTATGATTTGGTTGGACAATTGCTCGAACTCCTTCTGGTATTCTGCTACTGTGGTGTTCTGTACTAATCTTCCAAATTCTCCCCTGAGATCCCTATACTTAGAAGGACCGAATCGTGAACGTAAAGCTTCAACAAATGCATCCCACGTTGTCAATCGCTGGCTTCTCTCCATCCAGTGAAACCAGTTTTCAGCCGATCCATCCATTTGGAAGGATGTTAGTGTGAGTTTGTCCCCATCGTTTAAGTTGTGGAAACCATAGAATTGTTGGATCTTGTGTATCCACGGCTCCGGATTTCCCCCGTTAAATCTCGGTACTGAGAATTTCACATACTTGTATGCATTGTTCCCAAAGAAGGTATTCAACCTAGATTCATTACTGCTTCCTGCTTTAGCTTCTGATTTATTTTTTTGATTTTGGTCTAACTTGGCTTCCATCAACGTCAGTTTCAGGTTCATGCTCTGAAGCAGTTCTCCAAGAGCACTGAACTGTTCATCGTGGTGAGCAAGCTTGGCTATGCATTCTTCCATTATGTTGTTCTTAACCGAGGCACGAGTTCCTTCCGCCATCTCTTGAGGAAGTTTCTCTCAATGAAATAGCACCAATTGATAGACTAAAGATCACAATTAATCTGTTATGAAGAATATACGTAATATTGAGACGTGTTCAACGGCAATTTCGAGCTCGCCGGCAACTCCAGAAGGATTACAACGAGAGAGAAGGGAAAAGTTTGTTACAACAAATTGGATAAAAATCCTCTGTGGTCCCTACTTCACTATATAGCTACAGACTCTCAAAATAATAGAGAAATATAGATTTGGGCCTTGCTACATCCTGAGCCCATTTATTTATCAGCATCTACTATTACTACCCAATGGGCCACGCACAACCCACCAGCCCAATACCCCAGCCATGTGTCTCTCCCTCAGCCACTTGTCAAGGTCACGTACTCCTTAAACCATTGAGGTGCCCTCCGTTCCCTCTTCCTTCCCAATCGGTTGCCACGTCCATTCCCCTCCCCTGCTACCTGTCTCTCTGGCCCATTCTCCTCCCCTGCTACCTGTCTCTCTGGGCTTGGCTAGTCCACCTCCATATCTACGGGTTCAGCGGTTGGGTTCCACATCTCCTCCGTGGTTGGGTTCCTATCAGAAGCTATGTAGTTAAACAATTATGCGGTTATCTCCATGCACGGCTTCATATTGTTTCAATTTTAAAAAATATATTTCACTTTTTATTTTGAATTAATGTTGATTGAGAGAAAAGTTGTGATCGTGTCCCTAATGACGTTGTTTATATTGTGTACTGGACCAGTGAGAGTACACACAATCATTATTTTATAATCTCGAGACATATTAAACTTCCGTTGTTATATATTGTTATTGTACACATTTTTGTGATAATATAGTATATTTTTAGGGGAATGTTAAACCCAATCTTATTTTAGTGTATTGATACAGTTCTGTTGAAACATTGAATTGATTTTTTGAACTCCTTATACAAGAGCAAACATACTCAATCAAGTAATTCGAAGGTACTTTCAATAGCCGTATTCAGTAAATTAAATACCTAGGATGAATGACTAGACACTCTCGCAAGCAATTATCATGAAAAATGATACTTCTATAGCATACCACTTCACAAATTGAGGACCAGGGGCATATAACAGGAGCACGGCGAAACCTTTGGATGGAAGCAATGCCCAAGACAATGGGGGGAAAAACCAAAAAAAAAAAAAAAAAAAAACATTTGTTTTACAAGACAAGACAGTTTAGGTACAAGATTCAAGATTGATTAACATATAAAACAGGGACCAGTCCGGCCATCTTGCCATCCCTGCCAGGGCGTTTCTTCTTAACCTGCAACAAGAAGTAGGCAATCAACAACCGATTTTCCTATGTATGCGTTAAACAAGAGGAATCCAGGCAAATTCTAGTTATCTAAATCTCAACTTCGGACAAGATACAAAGAGATATCTCCTTAAAGACTTACATAATACCAGCCATCTACTTCATAGTCAATCTCAACATCTTCTCCAGCGGTTAAACTCAACTGCCAGGAAAAACAATGAAATTAATTTTCGCCATGTTTGCAACTAAAATAACCAATCCTACTAAAAATAAAAGAAAATAATAACCAATCCTATCTCTAAAACAAGACATCAACAAAGTGACACAACAGGCCAAAAAGCCCAGTTCAAAGAAATATCAAATATGCAAAACGTGTGAGCCCTTAAAGAAGTAAAACCATCTAAGTTAAAATTTATAATCAACTTACTTCATCATCTCCTCCTGCCGTGAAGTCATAAAGCGCAGTTCCAAATTGTGGATTTCCAGATGAAACTCGTTCATCATCTTGAGACTCAAAACTTCGAGATCCATTCCCTGCTAGGGGGTTCTCAAATGATTCATCTCTAGGGGATGAGTAGGATGGAGGCTCCTCTCTTATCTGAAAATATTTTGAGATTTAATATCAAAATTAAGATTAGAAAAATAAAATGTAATCAGAAAAGGCAAAGGGATCTTACCGGAGAACCAAGACCCTCATAAATAGAGGGAACGCTACCTCGGCTTGCTCGTCCCTTGTCCTGCAATAGATGATTCAGATTTCCAGAAGTAATTTCAAATGCAGAAAATTGAGTAGCCAATGGCATAGTCTATAACTCGAAATAAAGTGAATGAATATGTGATTTTACAATATTCAAGGTAAGTAACACATAGTGATTACGATAACTGTGTTACCACAATAGATTAGGATTTTATATATATATATATGTGTGTGTGTGTGTGTGCGCGCGCGTGTGTGTGTGTATTTTCTTATTTATTATTTAGTTTTCCTTAATCTGATGTTGCTTTTATATAGGTTCATCGATGATTGACCTTGATTAGTTTGGAATAAAGGTGACGTGACGTTAATGTTGTAAGGGATTTTATCTTATTTTTAAGAAATTAATTGTTCCATTATTTAATTAGGATTAAGTACGTAGTATACTATAAATAGAACTATCGGGTTAGTATTGTGTCACATCATATCAATTTAATATCACAATATCTTGAGTCTCTATTTCTCCTTGCCTACCTAAACCCTATAATTTCAACAAGGTGTGTTAGGACTTAGGATCTCACACAATAGATAGCGGGAAATACTATGAGAGAGAGAGAAAATGAATTTGTTGCTGCTGAATAAATCCCAACAGAAAAAAAAATTTCTTCTTATTAGGGTTTCCCCTTCAACAAAGTCACAATTGAGCTATCGCTCAGTTACTCCAATGCTAACAATATTTAGAATGAATCCTCTTCTACAGGTCTCCTATTATTGAAGCTAAGCCCCTTGCTATTTCAACTCTAACCACCTATCAATTTTGTAACTAATCTTAATCAGCTAACTAATTCTGTAACTATTTTTTTCTTCTGTCCCAGGTTCGATCAGTATCACAATGGTATCATAGTGATGAATTGGTTGTGGTTCATACCACCCTCCTATTCTGAATCATATCGATGGTGATTTCTTCTATCCCACTAATTGAGTCATTAAAAATTTAAAATTACTACCCATTAAATCCCAACTAGCGAGATTAGGGGTGATAAATTATCCATGGCTGTAATGCACCCCAGCCTTAGTCTCAATTTAATGTTATCTCCTAAATTTTTCTGCTATTTGGAAAAGTTTCGGCTTTGCTATGCTTGATTGCTTGCCAAAAAATTCCTTTCAAGCTTGTGATCATTCCAGCCATCTTGTTGACTTATCTTTCCAGGAACACTCATTTCTTTGGCATCTCAAGCATATCCTTGAGTTGTGTCATGTTAGATGGAGCTCACTTTTTATACTTTTGTTATTTTCTTTTTCCTTTTAAAGGGTTCATTTGTAAAAAGCTAAAACATTAGCTTAGAAGAGTGTTAGAACATCATCAAAATATCTTAAGAGGGAGAGAATGATATATAGTAAATTAGGATAATTTATGTTATTCTAGGGATAATTGTGTTGCTTAATTTTTAGGGGTCTTATCTTGTTAAGAGCCGTATCTTATTCTTAGGATTTTATCTTATTTTTCCCTTTCTCCATTCCTATCTAAATCCTATAATTTCAACAAATATTACAAATTATGTGACTTCACCCTTCCATGATACCTTATATCTTCATCCACTAACAACAATGTAAAGAGAATCACATACAGACAGATGACAATAATCCCAGTCCCTAAAGACCAATAAATGAGGTTCAAAGGTCGATTGCCTAGACAACAACATTGATTCCACAATCCTAATGGCGGAAATCCATTTCTAAATGGTTTTCACACATTGAAAATACACTTCCCTTTGTACCTGTAACATGATTTCAGAATATTTTGGTAAATTTGTAATCTCCTATCGAGGGGTGTTGTTATCTTTATAACGAACAATAATACCAACACTTGACCATTCAATCCCCATATTAAATCAGAATGCTATGCAATGTATTAGTCCTCTC
Source organism: Gastrolobium villosum (assembly GCA_032173675.1). Taxonomy (NCBI): domain Eukaryota; kingdom Viridiplantae; phylum Streptophyta; class Magnoliopsida; order Fabales; family Fabaceae; genus Gastrolobium; species Gastrolobium villosum. Next base: position 42,935 of record JAVKPL010012636.1, read on the forward strand.
AAGGCTAAAAAAAAATTATGCAAAAAAATATAAAAGGATCAGAATAACATCAAATTAGAAGCATCGTGCATGTTGCAATAAAAATTAATTCTTAATCATAATATTTGGTACCGTAGTTTGTGATGCTCCATATGTGGATGGCCGTGAACTAAACAGTGAAGGGTAGCTCATTCCACCAAAATGGGATGATATCGAAGTTTCAACTGATCCCGTTGAATCTGGAGATGATGATCCCAATGACTTTGCATCATCTTCCTGTAATTGCAAGGAATGGATTTAAGTGATACAAACCATAAACGAAGTTCAAGACCCAATACATCTCGAGTAGAAAAGGATCTGGCTTAATCCATACCTCTAGTTCTGAAGATTCTAGAAGTGTTTTGGCCCACATATCATCATACCTAATTGAAGGCCTGGAGATCATATTCTCTTCATCAACTTCTGGGGCATCTGTTCCAGCACCTGCCAGAAATTCATTTACCTAATGCCAAAAAAAGAAAAGCATTTTCAATTTAAAGCCAAATCAACTAAGTTTCAAATAACAAGGAATATTAGCATTTTATTTTGAATGTGTGTGTGGATATGAGTATGTATAAAGCAACCAAAAATATCATTAAGGTTAAAATGTCATTCAAGACGGAAGGTGAGGGCCCTTTAGTGTCATTCTATAGAAATATAGAAGGGAACATACTTTGCTACTCAAGTAATTGTTCATAAAATAGTTTCTCTTATCAAATTAAAGAGGGGGAAAAAAGCAAAAGAGATGAAACTCAATAAATTAACCAACCCATACCCTATTCATTGCTGGTGCGTTGTTTCCCCACAAGCCATCATCACCAAGGTTTGCTGCCCAAGCATTTACTAGATCATCGTCAAGTGTATCAGGCTCAGCAGGTGGTGGTTGGGATTCATAGATGAGGTCAGATATACCAGTGGCAACAGCTGGATCACTCAAACCAGTTGATGCACTAATATTGTGGCTTGTACGATAGATGTCAATGAGTTTGGCACTGTCAAAGTTTTAAGAGGAAAAATATATTTAAAGAATAACACCAATAATATAACCACAACAAATAAATGTGTCATGATTTAACCAAAACATCATGATTAAATTATGAAAGGGAACTGTATACTACCACTACTACAGAAGGGGGGGTTTCTGGTTTGATGTCCACTCCTAAAAACCAAAATACTGGACTCCTTCAGTTCTGACTCTCCCTTTAACAAAATATTTTTTTTCTTAAAATACAACAATGATAAGTATTGAAGAAAAACTTTGATATAGTAACATGTTTTTACACTAACTAACTAATGGGATCCAGAAAATCCAATTCAAATAAAAATGGTAAATTTTATAAAAAATAAAGAAAATAAAAATTGAAATTATTAAATAATAAATGGAAACTTAAATGCATATCTCTTTGCTATATAATGTATATCTGATCATATGAATAAACCATGAGATGGAATAATTTCTCCATACTATAATCTTATGATATCTAAGCCAATCCTTCGTCATCGAAGATGAAAAAAAAGGTACAGCTTCATGGCTTACGCACCAATCACCCCAGAAAATACTGATCAGCCTTTCACAAATGCCAATCAGCTTCTCACCCAACACCCAAACAACAACTCAACCTCCATGGATTCATCTCTCCAAATTATTGGCCTAAACACCTCCATTCAAATAACCCAAGACAAGTAAAAATGGTTAAACTTCCAAGAATGGTTCCAATCAGCTCTCCTTGTCATTAAAGGAAAAGGGACAATGGGCTGCCTTACATGTACTACAGCAGCTCCACCACCAAACAATCTCTCCTAAAGTAGCTGAGAAGCTGAAAAATCTGTTGTCATGGCTTGGTTGATCAACTTGGTGGATCCAAAAATCAGTAAAATCTACCATTTGTAAAAAATTGCCCATAAATTTGGACACAAGTTCAGGAAATATACTCAGATCTCTAAAATTCTGCAGAATGCTTCAAAATCAGGTCTGCCCAATGCAATAATCGCCAAGATAACAAGTCTGTCGCTAAGTAATTTAATATGCCGGTTGAATTATGGCAAGAAATGGACCTATTCTACATTGTTTCATGGAAATCCTCCAAAGAAAAATTGTTATATGACCGGATGCAAGGAAAAGTAAAGGGTATTTGATTTTTATTCAGGCTAACCATAGAATTAGATGCAAACATGGCCCAGAGAAACCTTTTCCATGATTAGAAAGGAAGAAAGTCAGAGGAAGATAATGTAGGATTCTAGTCCCACAATCGTAGAAGTGATTCCAACAATCACCCAGGGACTCAACATCTTCAAGAGGCAAAAAAAATAGGTGTGATCAACCATATCACACCAAGGACACGTGTTGCCTCATTCATGCCAAACATTGCAGATTGGAAGCCTCAAAGTCAGCACAAGCCCACTGTTACCGCTCATGTAGTTGAACCCTCCATTCTACCAAAGTGTGGGGAAATTTGGAGACCTGGATAAGCTAGCTGCTAGAAACAAACTGTTGTTCCTAGAAGTAGTGCAAAGGTGAATATAGACTAATTGCACAATAAGTTTTTGTGAACTGATCTGGATAATAGGTTACTACAAGACTTATTTATTCCACATCAAAAGAACCTATGAAACTTTTCTGTGACAGCAAGTCAACCATCAGCACAGTTCATGATACAGTTCAACATGACTGGATGAAGCATGTGAGGATTGGAAAAAACTTCATCAAGTAAGAAGGGACATTTACCCCGACTCTATGTTCCCTAACTAACTTGCTGGAAGCAGATGTTCTCGTGAAAGCCTTGTCGAAATCTGACTAGTCTAATGTTGGCAACCTGAGAATGACTAATATCTATTCCCAGAGGGGGAGTGTTGGAAAGCAATCCCAAAATATTATAAGAATCACAGAACCTCATGATTAGAAGGATTGTGGTCAACTATTCTGTTTTATTGTTATTTCTGATTTTTAGGGATTCCAAGTTTTAGAATTGCCAATTTTTAATTTCCATTTTCTTATCTCTGTTAGTATATGATGTATCTCTTATCATGTGAATAAATCAAGAGATGGAATAATTTCTCCGTCTCATCACCATAAAATATTGCCTACATTGCCCCAAAGAAAACCTCCCAAACTAATAAAAGACGTTGCTCCAAACTGAGGTCAAAAACTCACACCCAAAATTATCCATACAAAACAGATTGCTTATTCTGCATGGAAAAAGCTTCTGCCCAATGTAAGAACTCACAAATTGGATCTTTCCAATGCGTCTTTCTTCACTAAATGAATTAATAAGAACATAGAAATCTCTCCAGGTATATAATCTCGTGTGGAGCAAGGATGCCTCCCCCAGTATATTAGGAGTGTTTCCATTATTGGTACCTCATTTAAATTTGGTTCCCAATAAAATAAGAAGGCTCTAAAACTTCGGCAACTAGGATTATAATGAAATGGTGGACTGAATGCCATCTTAGAAATTATTGCTATAGAGTAAGTATATGTTGTGAATATAGTAAATAGGGTAGTTTTCTGTGAAGGATGAAGTCCCCCATTGTTTATTATCCCTTTGTAATTATTTTATTCAATTATATAATAAAGACTCCGTTGAGTAATCGAAACACACGGATTACACGGTGTCCAAAGAATGACACTAGGCAACCCTAACTACCCACTGGTGACAATTTTTTTTCCGAAAACCAGGTCATCAATTCGGTTTCCGGTGTCTCTTGCCATGAAGTCCCTCTGGCACCTTTCCCAGACACCCATTGCATCTCCGTTCACCTGAGCTAGCATCCGGTCACTGTATGCATCTTCGCTGATGACTTCTTTGGCCACTGGATAATTTTTCGGCAATCTATTTGGCCGGTGACCACTAATCTAGGACGCAACGTCACACCCAATCCAACCGTCCAGGTCACCAGGGCAACCACCCTTGGACACACCCTCATGCATGTGAAAGCCAATCGGACGTTCGGCCTTCGCATGTGGCAGCGTATCAGCCATTTATTCAAGGTGCAACTGCCACAGACCAGTGCACACTCCTCTCCCAGTCCAAGATCTGTCTAGCCTAGTTCTTTTTGCCCACTTCGGAGTTTGTTAACCTCATTTAATCTCTTTAAATCACCAAATCCTAACAAAATTTGGGACCATTAACAGATAGACAAACAAAACAAGAGATGAAGATTGAGCACTTTGGAAGCCAAACTAGAACATCTAATTACTATCACTCACCAGTCAAACCATAAGATGAATAACAGTCTGTTGAGATATATAAAACCATTAATGTAGCCTTACCCAACAGCTTAAGCTTTTGGGTTGAATTGGTTCTTTACATGGTATCAGAGCCTCGTGTCCCGGGTTCGATCCTCGTCGCCCCCCACTTTCTTTCAATTGGAATTTCTTTGTTCACACAGGTAGGTGCGCCTGTGCATTGTCCACCCTTCAAGCCTAGTGGACTCTCGTGTGAGGGGGCGTGTTGAGATATATAAAACCATTAATGTAGCCTCACCCAACAGCTTAAGCTTTTGGGTTGAATTGGTTCTTTACATAGTCTCAATCAATGAAAAGACAAGAAATGATTCAGCAATAGCTGCTTCATTGTCAAGTATAGTTAATGATATGAAGAAAACTTTAAAGCAAGCTACTTTAAGAAACAGTTTAACTCATGCTTTTTCCATATCAGTCCAATGCTCAATAGTTAATGTATAGGCTGTTAATGTAAAATATGTCAGTATATAAATGGAACAAAGAGATATAGAAAAATGTATTGACTGCACTTAGTGATCAAGTGAAACCAACAGGTTGAGAGAAATTAGAAACCCAAAAAGACACGATTTCCTTCTGAAACAGGTCAAAACTAATGACCAAAACTAACGGTTTATTATTCCCCTGTAACTGGAGATATTAAGTTATTTTCTGCGACCTCAAAACGACATCGTTTTATGTTAAGTGAAATTTTTTGTCACTGATAGGATACCACACCTAAAAGAATATTCTAAAAGGAAAATTAGTGAAATTGTCACTTATGCTGAGTCAACAGCTAGGTGGTCAGGGGAGAATTTTCTAGAATGCAATTCTGTTAGCAACGCGGGAAGATAGCCACACAGATAGAGAAGGAGGTGGATAAATAGAGGAAGGCTAAGGAGGGAAGATTACCTTTTGGGCATTTAAAACCTTGGGCACCTTAGGGTGATTTGGGAGAGACTAGAGGCTCTAGAATTCCTCTAGAATTATCATTTATTGTTCTTTGTTATTCGGTTCTTGTTTCCTTTGTAATTCTGTTGTAAAGTTGTTGCATCGATGTATCAGATTTTCACTGTGATTGCTGTTTTGATTGATTCTCCATTTTAATACAAGGTTCATATTCAGCTTCTTGTAATTTCTTGCTTGGTTCCTATCAAATTGGTATCAGAGCTATCCGATCCGGGTAGCTTTGAACCACGCTGATAACAAAAAAAAATTGAAAAAATAATTTCAGAAAATGAGAATTCCTATGTTTTCCGGTAAAGAAGCCTGGGGATGGTTGATTCAGGCTGAATGGTATTTCGAGCCACGGGGAATTTCAGACAATGAAAAGCGAAAGGAAGTTGAGAAGGCGTTCACTAGTCAAGCTCGCATCTAGTACCGATTCCTGGCATAACCCAAAAGCTAGCTGGTGGACTTTTTTAAAAGCATTCTTTAAAGAATTCCAATCGGAGGTTTGCTTGGAGGATGACGAGGCAGAGTCGGAGTATGAAAGTTCAGAGGCAAAGAAGAAATATCCTAGTGCAAAAACAGAGATAAAAAAAATATTGTAGAAGAGAAGGCTGGTATTGATGAGATGGAAGCTATGGAAGAAAGCAAAAGATCAGAGACCGCGGAAAAGAATTTAACGCAAAGGACGAAGTAAACAATTGCAGAGAAGGAATTAGAAACCCAGAAAAATGGGATAGAGGATGAAGACATGAGTGTGAAGAAGATTTCAGACGAGATGGAGCATGAAACGACATCACCACATCCACCGACGGTGGTGCTCAACCTACCACCATTGCCGAAACCATTGGACTCAAAACTTCATGCAAGGGCGCAGTTGTTGTTGTGCTACAGCCATGAACTAGGAAGGCTAATGCCAAACCCTAGAGGTCTTATATGGTCGAATTGGGTCTAAAATGAAGTTGGGTCAGTTTCTAGACCCGAACCAATTTAATATTAACTCTTATCCAGCCCTAGACCAGTTTGGAAATAATAATGCCTCATTATATCTTTTTGAAGTATTGGGCTTGTGAGCCCAACGATGCATTTGAACTTGGCGAAATGAAAGACCCTAAGCAACATCAACATATTAGGTCTCAGCAATGGTCGACCTTTGCACCCCCAATCTCAACCGCGCCAGCCACTGTTGAAGAGTGGGAGAACTTGCTCGCTGATGTTTCAGTACACGGCCTCGCAAACTGACCTTTCAACTTCACCAAGGACCAACTGGTTCACCATGTTGCAAAGAAATGTTGTGTGTCTAATATAGGCAAGGTAAACCAGCCTTAGCAAAAGGAAGAACACTATTTTTCAGCAAGGTGCCAAGGGGTTGACTTATTTTGTGGCTTGCTATCGGAGTTGTCCAGAAAAGAAAAAGAAGCGAAGATTGATATCTATTTGAAGGCAATTCCAATAATAGGCCAAGAGGCAAGTCTGGTCAGATAATTCTCTGCTTCAGACAGTATTGGAGCCAGTGAATTTTTTAGTGACATTATTCTTATCACTGATGAAGAAACTATATACCAAAGATTTCACAAAAATGTTTTTTATTTTTGTTAATCTACGGATTTAAATCTTTTGAAAGAGATGGTGTCGTTAACTTCTTTCACGACTCAAGCTCAAGAAAAAACCGAGAACAATATAGGGTGCAACGAGATGTACCATGCTATTATGAAATGGAAGCAATCTTGGCTGTAATGCCAAATGATTTTCACGATTTTGAATTTTCCTTGAAACATGATGCTCTTGTTTTTTGGGTTATGATATGGGATGATAAAAAAAACCCATGAGTCCAGAAATGTTTCAGGTGACGGAATTATTGTTAATACATCAAATACATTCGTGGGGCTGTAAATTAATGGTCTGTCTAGCACAGAAGCTACTTTAAAAGTCATTGAATGGGCAGGGAAAAGTGGAACTAGAATCAGTGTGGCGCAGATTCTTCTTGTGCTGGAAAGTGGTGATCAAATAAAAATAATTGTTTAATGTCTTGCCTCATACATAATGGAGGAAGGTATTTCAAAAGGAGTTCTATATCCATTCATAAATACCATGCAAATTGTTATGGCAGATGTTGGGCCTGATGTGTGTGAAGCAGCAGCTGAAATAGAACAATGAGATTCAGATGGAAGTTGTCATGATTGGTGTGTATGTGGAGTCTAACAATTCAGATAATGGGATCCAGGAGGAGGGTCTCGGTTGACTAAACTGCACCTGGAGGACAAGGTGTTTAAAAGGAGGGGGGAGTATTGATAGGATACCACACCTAAAAGAATATTCTAAAAGCAAAATTAGTGAAATTGCCACTTATGTTGAGTCAACAGCTAGGTGGTTAGGGGAGGATTTTCTAGAATGCAAGCCACATAGATAGAAGGAGGTGGATAAATAGAGGAAGGCTGATGAGGGAAGATTACCTTTTGGGCATTTGAAACCTTGGGCACCTTAGGGTGATTTGGGAGAGACTAGGGGCTCTAGAATTCCTCTAGAATTATCTTTTATTGTTCTTTGTTATTCGTTTCTTGTTTCCTTTGTAATTCTGCTATAAATTTTCACTGTAATTGCTGTTTTGATTGATTCTCCATTTTAATACAAGGTTCATATTCAGTTTCTTGTAATTTCTTGCTTGGTTCCTATCAGTCACCGAAAGACTAATATAGCCCCCAAAACATTGAAATTATAAAACTTGATAAAAAAAAATTCCACTTAACCCAAAATGATGTTTTTTGGGGTCACACGAAATAATTTTATCTCCTCTGATAAGAAAAATAATAAACCATTAAATAAAGACTCAAAAAACAAAACAATCGGCCCATTTTGAAAAGTTATCCTCACTTTTGAGGCACTCCACTGTATACAGAAGCTAAGAGCCTACTAATTTCTTTAGATACAACAATAATTTGCACAACTAAACCAAACAAAGAATGCACTTTAATAAATTAGTACCTTATTGGGCCCAAAGGTAGATACTTTGTTCTTGGAACATAACAAAACAATGAAACAAGGTCTAGCAGCCTTTCATGGGTTTCATATAGTTTCTTCAGTTCGTCATCAGTCCATTCTTTCTTAGTATTGTCATGATTGCGTATTTCCCTATTTATAAGCAGAAGTTCATGAGCAAGAATAATCAGAATCAGCAAATTTGAAGCAAGCACAAAATTAGGATATGGCTCTCACTTAATCAAATCATCTTGTGCTCTATACATCTCATCCAAAACCTTTATCATAGGACTTAATAAAACTCCAAGGCCTGTACCACTAGTTCCTTGATCTTCTCCATTACTAAGATGCATATCTGAGAATTGTGACTGCAGACCACCTTGAGACAAAGTGTGCAGAAACTCATAAATCTGTAACCTGAAAGGCTCACCAGATCTAATTGCCATCGTTGTAAGAGCCTGAGCAGCAATAATTCGAATCTGTATGTCCATTTAACAGAGAATATTTAAGTTGAACAGCAAGAACAAATAATCATATCGTAAAAACATAAACAAATATGTAAACACAGTGGTTGAATCAGACTAAAACTTTGGAAGGTCAACTAACACTAAATTGCAATAATACAACATATCACTGTTCTCATAATATAGTGTAATATCTTACGATCCAGTCGCAAGGTATGGGACTTGGAGTCTCACATCAGAAATATAAGGTTATGGTGTGGGATTTATATTGACTTTGGGCTCTCCTACCTTACAAGCTAGCTTTTGGGGTGAGGCTCTCCCAAAGTTCGTATTAATTGGTATCAGAGCTTTCACTATGTCTCCTAGTTGCAATCGAGCAGTGCGACTGGTGACGCTAACATTGCAGTGTTCGCTCAAGGCTAGTAAAAAACTATCGCAAAGTCAGGTGCCGCATGGGCATTGAGACTGCAAAGCGTGATAGAATGTTACGATCCAGTTGCAAATATGGGACTTGAAGTCCCATATCGGAAACATAAGGTTCTAGTGTGGGGTTTATATGGACTTTGGACTCTCCTACATTACAAGCTATCTTTTGGGGAAAATTTCATATCATAGTACCACTTAACAATTCACTTCAAATTTTGAGAAAGAGGTAATAAAAGGGTAAAGAGAGGGAAACCACTCATATGGATTATATATACCTCCCAGCTGCCACTGAATGCACACCTTTGTAGCCTAGTCAAGGCACTAGCTAGAGTAGGATTACGAGAACTAGCAGCAGCTACCATTTTATCAGCATCTAACATCATCAATGCAGTGCCAGGAGGGGTAGCAGATTCCCAAGCATATTCAGAAGCAGCATAATTTGCATTTTCTCCAAGAAACCATACCTAAAAGCATAAGTTTTCAGCAAAAAGAGAAATTAACTGCTATATTATTGGGTTGCAGAAGCTGAAGAACAAGGTATTCTGAATAAATAAGAATGCTTACTGCAGCTTGGACTAATCTTTGTAAAGCAAGAGCAGACTTTGGGTCAGATGCAGACACTCTGTCCACTGAGGTAAGACCAAGCATTGATCCTGGTTGTGGAGGGGGTAGATCAAGAACAATAGTGACTGCTTCTAAAGCTTTATGTTTCCCATCGGGACCAGCTCCAACAAGACAAGTCTGAAAACATATTCATTTAGTCAATCATTCATTTAAGTCAAAATCATCAATGAAACTTAAAACTGATCAAATGAAAATGGTATCTGTGTGAAGGCATGTGTGTGTGCAGATGTGTTGCTTCAGAAGTTTCATGGTACGCATTTATCTCTACTTATCATCATTTCACCACTCCATTATAAACAGATCCACACCAAACAGATAACAATTTCAAAAAGCTGTCATGGTAAAAAGTATACAAACTCACCTTCCAAAGCAGTTGTAGCACATCAGCATCAACCTTTCCTGGAACTTTAGTAGCAAATATTCTTGCAATTTCAAGAAGAGTGACAGCCATATCTGGAGAAGCCTTCAAACCAAAATTGAAATAACTGTTAAAGGAAGATTTATGCTTTCCATTATGCATGAATATGAAAGGACATGAGCACATAGCTAGCATGAAGTTGTACAAAGTTTACAAGGAAGACTGATAATAAGATATTGCTCTGTCACTTCAGCAGAATGCATTTTCAAAAATCTCACTAAATATCCCCTCAGTTAGAGCACCTATAGTGTTTATCCTTATTCAATGCACAGACAACAATGATTTGAACATCTTATCAAGGAAAAAAAAAACCCACATCCACAGCAATGTTTCTACAGATTTCAACAAATGATAACTCAAGCAAACAAAATATACTAATGAGGTTTAAAACAAAAGAGGAGTCTTAGATATAAAACCATTAATACCCCTTCCCCTAATAGCTTAAACTTTTTGGAGAGTTGGTTTCTGACATGGTATTGGACTATTAGAGGTCTAGGACAGCCAGCAAATTAATCTATATTATTACCAATTATAATGCCAAAATTCAATCATAGATTGGTTGCTCATCCTTCAGGTAATGCTTTGTCAAACAAACTTGAGCGTGCTTGAAAGTGATATATCATTCGTAAGTGATGATCCATTTACCTTAAAACGAGCATGTAGAGTGAGTAGTACATCATTCAATAGTGCTGCTGGCCAAGCTGGATCAGAAAGCTCCGAAGCAATAATAGATTCCAGTTCATCAAAAGAGTCAATTGGGCTTTGCATCCAGATTAATGCCTTGATCACCATGCCTCGTACATAAACACATTCACAGGCAACTGTTGTCCGGACCACTTCCATTAGTGAAGCCAACATACCCGCAATGGTATCTCTGCCAGCATTTCCATTAGATACTGAAGAAGTTCTTCGGACGCCTACATCAAAGTAAGTATGCAATTAGACGATAGTTCAGCATACATGGCAAGACAACCCACTCATCCCTTCTGTGCATCAACCAGATCATTATGTAACACCCCCAGGTTATATGCATGCAAGAAGATGCAAAAGTAACTGACATCAGCAGCATAAATTACAATGTTGCAAAAGTATTGGAGGAGAATATAGCCTAACATGTGAATTAAATGCTTCAATGAAATCAGGTAGAGGGTCCCTAGTAGGTTTGATTTATAGTAAGTGACCAGGCACAAAACTATGGAAGTCAGACTAGTTACTCAATAATGGAAGCACAGAATAGTATCTCCAGCTTGCAGTAAAAAGAAGCAAGGAAACCCGTGAGCTTAAAATCTATTCACAATTGTGCAAATAGAGTTTTTAAAAGTTGTCAGAGAATAATACTCCCAAAGGACAATACTACATTAATGTGTGTTCCGAGTATTGGCTTATCCTTTTACTTGTTGTACAAAGGATGAACTAAACCTAGCTTCCTTTTATAAAAGAAACTCAATAAAAAGAAGAGAAGTACAAGAAAATCACAGGATAAAGGATCCTCCAGAGAGAGAAATAAAATCAAAACAAAATACCAAGGAAATCTACACAACCTAGTTTATTGATATTAATAATACACACACGAAATCGAACCAGAATCAAATTGGTGCATCCCATTATACAGGAATTCTCTACTCTCTCAATCCATCTCTTTCTAGTTTCTACGTGGTAATGGTATCAAAACTAGGTTCTAAACCTAGATTAGAACTACAGATTCCTACGTTTCTCCCAAAAAAAAAAAAGAATGATCTGTTTGTTTTCATGATTTGTTTCCTTATTAGTTAGGATTTGGAGTTAATATTAGTATGAATAGGAGTTAGTGCTTATAGTTTGAATCGCATTATAACATATCCTTCATATCAAATCAATATCAATTTCAAATTGTTCAATCTTTATTCTCTCTTTTCTTCCTTCCTTACCTGAATCCCTATAATTTCAACATGGTATCAAAGTGGTATCATCTTCCATGACCTCCTTGTCACTATTTTACTGTCGAGTTCCTTAAAATCCGAATCTTTACTTTATTTCCATGATTATTTTCATCCTTCAGAATATTCATCTCTCTTGCAATGTTTTCTGTCCAAAATCATTCATCTATCTCTCCACCACACTACTATCAATTGGGCTTTTCTTGTTGTCACCATCTTCTCCAAAATCCTTAAATCAGTTCGTACCACTGCCATATCGTCTTTCCAATAGCCTCCTCTCTATTGTCAGCCATAATCCAATGATGTTTCAATGAGTTTTCTGACCAACAATTGCATCATGAACTCCCCTTCAAATCAGCCAAATCCTAGTGGGTTCGAGCTGAACCAACCTTATCCCCTCATGAGATGACTTTCCCTGTGACTTTTTTCTTACCAATAAGTCATACAGTTGATAAATTGGCTATGATTCATACCAGTCCCCCCTTGTGAATCATATCAAAGATGATTTTTCTATCTCATTGATGAGTCATGATGGCGATGAATTACGTTGTTGTGATGCACCTCAAAATATATGAAAAAACATCTCATAATATTTTGATTGTATCTTAGAAAAGTTTAAAGTATCTTAGATGATCTCTTAGGTATAGTTTCTTAATTTCTTTATATTTCATGATTTCTTTCCTTATTTAATTAGGATTTAGAGTCTAATATTAGTATAAAATAAGAAATAATGCTTTGTAGTTCGTATCGCATCATAACACATCCTTCACATCAAATCAATTTCAAATTATTCAGTCTTTTTTCTTTCTTTTCTTCCTTCCCTACCTAAATCCCTACAATTTCAATAGAACTAATCAATACTTTCCTACTTGTTAATCAATCTTCCTTTTTCATCCTACCAATTGGTCTTTCTTCCCTTTTCTCACTTACCCATTTCTGGTTGTTCAATTTGGTTAGTTGCACGCTAGGACAAGGCAACTCAAAGAATTGCAGCTAAGCAGTATTGTGATCCAAGGAGTTTCGCATTGGGGTATCAATTGGGACTTGAAGTGGTAGCATCTAGTACGCATCAGTATTAGACTTAGTCCCAAGGAGTTCTGCTGAATTGGAGTTTCTTTGTGAAAAACTTCAGCAAGGATTCGTCTCTACTGGCCATGAATGAACCGGAGAACTAACAGACGTCTTTATGAAATCCCCTTGTCAGAACAGGGTAGATTGTGTTGGTAACAAATGGGCATGACTAACATCTATGATCAAGCTTGAGAAGGAGTGTTACGAATATTATGTAAGTGCATTATAAGTATTAAACCAGGGATTGCACTATGCTTGTATTAAACTTTAAATTTATTATTACAAAAACACACACAAACAGCCTAATCAAGTAAGCAATTCCATTATACAGGAATACTCCAATCTCTTAATGCCTTTTTGTTAGAGAAATATAAAACCATTAATGTAGCCTCACCCAACAGCTTAAGCTTTTGGGTTGAATTGGTTCTTTACATGGTATCAGAGCCTCGGGATCACGGGTTCGATCCTTACCACCCCCATCTAATTAATAATTAATTAAGTCTTGTGGAGTTTCTTAGCACAAGTAGGTGTGCCTGTGCATTGTCTACCCTTCAAACTGTAGAAAATCAGAATTCAAATTCAAATATTTTTCCGTTTTTATTTCCTATTAATTAGGATTGATGGTAATTAATTAGAATTAATTGTGATTAGGTTTGGTGAGTCATAGCTGAATCATTCTTATGATTGTGATTAGGTTTGGTGAGTCATAGCTAAGTCATACTTAGCTATTTTTTCTTGTATAAATACTTCTCATTCCTCATGTAATTTATTCAATATCAATATACTAAAAACCTTTTCAATATGGTATCAGAGCAGGTTGGTCATGAGAAAACTCAGCCACCACAACCACCGTCAAACCGGCGGCACAACGCCGGAAAACTCAACCTCCAACCATTATTAAAGTTATTTTCCCTTCCTACAAAGTCCCAAGAGCAAAGTAAGGCTACCAATCACGGTAGAAGGCAAAATCCCAGCTTTCCACCGCCGTTAGCACCATCAGCAACAGCCAGGAAATTTTTCCAGCGACATTTCCGGCCAAGACCCGCACCATTCGAAACAGAAGGAGCCGATCTACAAGTTTCAAGAAGGACCATCGGATTCTGCTGAGCCACGCACCCCCACGCGCTAGAGAAAGGACGGAGTGTCCGCCCTACGCGTTACCACACGCAGCCATGTTGATTGAAAGTAAATTTCCATCTAGCAATGTTGCTCAACAAGGTACAGCGTTCCATGTTGATAATAGTAGTCGTTGGATTCTTGATTCAGGGGCTTCAGATCATATGACAGGTAATGCAACCTTAATTTGTTCTTATACCCCTTATTATCAACAATCACGAATAAGAACAGCAGATGGCAGCTTCTCTATTATTGCTGGAAAAGGATCCATTAAACTTTCTGAACACATTACTTTGAACTCAGTCCTTCATGTTCCCTCTCTTACTTGTAACCTTATCTCTATCAGCAAACTTACGTCTGAGTTACATTGTGTTGCCAAGTTTTCTGTCAATGCTTGTGTTTTCCAGGAACAGGACTCGGGGCTGATGATTGGCAGTGCTAGATAGGAAGAAGGACTCTATTATTTAGAAAAAGATTCTTGTGAAGAAAAAAAATTTGTTAATCACTCGGTATGTTTGTCTGATGTTTTGTTGTGGCATCGTCGGTTAGGACACCCAAATTTCAATTATCTTCAGAAGTTGCTCCCAAGCTTACTTATCAATAAAAATCCCAATTTTTTTCTTGTGATATTTGTCAGCTTGCAAAACATTCTCATGTTTCTTATCCTCCTATAGTCCATCATGATTCTTCTCCATTTACCTTGATTCATAGTGATATATGGGGTCCAGCCCGTGAAAAAAATATCTCTGGTGCTCGTTGGTTTATAACTTTCATAGATGATCACTCTAGGGTATGTTGGGTATACCTTCTAAAGTCTGACACTGCATCCATTTTTAAAAACTTTCATGCTATGGTTCAAACTCAGTTCCAGACCTCTATCCAAATTCTTCGAACTGACAATGGTACTGAATATTTTAATTCTGTTCTTGTAAACTATCTCAGCCAGTATGGTATTCTTCATCAAAGTTCTTGTCCTAACACACCTCAACAAAATGGGGTGGCTGAAAGAAAAAATAGACATCTCCTTGAAGTTGCTCGAGCTCTTATGTTTACCATACATGTCCCTAAATATTTGTGGGGGGAAGTTGTCTTGACTGCAACATACCTCATCAATCGGATGCCTTCTCGTGTCCTAAATTTTCAATCTCCTTTATCTTGTCTTAACCAAACATTTCCTTCTTTCCGGACTCATTCTTCCTTTCCTCCCAAGTTGTTTGGCTGTGTGGCTTTTGTACATGTTCCTCCCCATCAAAGGTCCAAGCTCAATCCTAAGTTCATTAAACGTGTCTTCATAGGATATCCTCATATCCAAAAGGGATACAAGTGTTACTCATCTTCACTTCGTAAGATCTTTGTTTCTATGGATGTCACATTTGATGAGAGACAATCTTTTTTCCTTCAACTTCTCTTCAGGGGGAGTCTATTGGGGTTGATGAAGATAAGTCTTAGAAACCAAATGATTATGTTGTTTTGTCTTTGCCGTTGGAGACAGGGGGAGTCATTATGCAAGAGACAGTGGGAGTTGATGTGTCAGATAATGGAGATCCTCCCAGGAAATGGGGAAAGTTTTACAACATGCGAGAATCACCTCAAGAGCCTTTAGATTGCCAGGATTCTGACTCGAGTCTTAGTTCCAGCAACACTGATACAGCCAACCTAGATGTGCCTATTGCTCTCCGAAAAGGTACTAGATCTTGTACTGCTCATCCTATTTGTCATCATATCACATATGAAAAGTTGTCCCTAGGTTTTTGTGCTTTCAACACTATGTTAGACAGTACAAAAATACCAAAAAGTATCCAAGAAGCACTTGATGATCCAAAATGGAGGAATGCAGTCTTTGAAGAAATGGATGCGCTTAACAAAAATGGAACTTGGGAGTCTGTAGCATTACCCAGAGGACAGAAAACAGTAGGTTGCAAGTGGGTATTCACAATAAAGTTTAATGCAGATAACAGCATCAACAAGTATAAGGCCAGACTGGTTGCTAAGGGATTCACTCAAACTTATGGGATAGACTATCAAGAGACATTTGCCCCTGTTGCCAAGCTTAACACTATCCGAGTTCTTTTATCACTTGCTGCAAATCTTGGTTGGCCCTTGCAACAATTAGATGTAAAGAATGCTTTCTTGAATGGTGATCTACATGAAGAAGTTTATATGGATCCACCACCTTGTTTTGAAAAAGGAGACGATTCAGTATGCAAGTTGAAGAAGTCTCTCTACGGTCTTAAACAATCTCCTAGAGAGTGGTTTGAGAAGTTTACTCAAGCTGTTAAGGGAAGAGGATTCCTCCAAGGTCACACTTTATTTTTAAAACACTCTAATGGTGGTAAAATTGCTATTCTCATTTGGCTCAGCGGTAAGCTTGCTTGCCGTGGTGTGTATGTTGATGACATATGTTGATGACATAATTGTCACAGGTAATGATTGTGAGGAGATAAGCTCTTTGAAGAAATGTTTAGCTAATCAGTTTGAACTGAAGGATCTTGGATCTCTCAAATATTTCCTAGGCATGGAAGTTGCTCGAAGTAAGGCAGGAATTTCTTTAACTCAGAAGAAATATATTCTAGACCTGTTACAAGAAACAGGAATGCTTGGGTGCAAGCCAGCAGAGACTCCAGTTGAACCCAATATTAAATTGGGAATCGAAGATGGGAAAGAAGTTGACAAAGAGCAGTATCAGAGATTGGTGGGGAAGTTGATCTACTTATCTCACACTCGGCCTGATATTGTATTTGCAGTTAACATAGTTAGTCAATTCATGCATTCTCCTAAGGAAAAACACCTTAGTGCAGTTTATAGAATTCTGAAGTACCTCAAAAACACCCCTGGTCGAGGATTGTTCTTTAAAAGGGGACACAAGAGAATGATTGAAATATATACAGATGCAGATTGGGCTGGCTCTGCATTGGACCGAAGATCCACTTCAGGATATTGCACCTATATCTAGGGAAATCTTGTGACCTGGAGAAGTAAGAAACAAACAGTTGTTGCCCGGAGCAGTGCAGAAGCAGAATTTCGGGCTCTAGCCCATGGTATTTGTGAAGGAATTTGGTTAAGAAGACTCCTTGAGGAATTGAAGATCTTTTTCCCTACCTGTCAGAGTGTATTGTGATAATAAGGCTGCTGTCAGTATTGCTCAAAATCCAGTTCACCATGACAGAACAAAACATGTGGAGGTTGATCGCCACTTTATCAAAGAAAAAATAGATGATGGAAGTGTATGTATGGTGTATATTCCTACCAAAGAGCAGATTGCAGATATCCTCACTAAGGGCCTACACCGGCCAGCCTTTGAAGACTTGATTGGCAAGTTGGGAATGATCAACATTTACCTCCCAACTTGAGGGGGAGCGTAGAAAATCAGAATTCAAATTCAAATATTTTTCCGTTTTTATTTCCTATTAATTAAGATTGATTGTAATTAATTAGAATTAATTGTGATTAGGTTTGGTGAGTCATAGCTGAGTCATTCTTATGATTGTGATTAGGTTTGGTAAGTCATAGCTAAGTCATACTTAGCTATTTTTTCTTGTATAAATACTCCTCATTCCTCATGTAATTTATTCAATATCAATATACTGAAAACCTTTTCAATACAAACTTAGTGGGCTCTCGTGTGAGGGGATATGTTAGAGATATATAAAACCATCAATATAGCCTCACCCAACAGCTTAAGTTTTTGGGTTGAATTGATTTTTTACACTATCCAAAAAAGTAATCAGAACCCAACAAACATAACAACAGCAAAAACCTCAAAATACAATCCAAAAAAGAATAACTCAACCAAAGGAACAACATAAGAAACCAAAAGGAAAGAGCATGAAGATAATTGGCTAATAGCATATAAGAATCTAGGAGAATTATTATGATTGTGAAGGACAACTCTCCTAAAAACTTAAACAGTTAGGTGAAAGCCACGGGATTCCTAGATGTTATATTTAATATTCAAAAACCTTTGTAACTA
Source organism: Gastrolobium villosum (assembly GCA_032173675.1). Classification (NCBI taxonomy): domain Eukaryota; kingdom Viridiplantae; phylum Streptophyta; class Magnoliopsida; order Fabales; family Fabaceae; genus Gastrolobium; species Gastrolobium villosum. The sequence goes on from JAVKPL010012636.1 coordinate 61,101, forward strand.
CCTAAATCAATATCTAATTATCTATAATAATAAAAATGGTCAAAAACCTTGTTTACCATTAAACAAAAAGAATAAACATACTTTCAGGATGTGTACTTTCATCTGATTCATTAAAATCTGTAGCCTCAGCAAATGTATTGACATGTGCTCCTTCATCTAAATCCTGTATACCCAAAGCAAAGGCAGCAGCCCGACTTTTTCCCATTTCCTGCACAACTCTAGCTGCTGCATGAAGCACAGGTCTAGAAAAGCTACGGAAAGAACTTTCTAACCTGTAAAGCAGTAAATAGTAGACAATGTGCATAAAGATTAGACAATTTCTTTCACCCACGTTTGACAACTTGAGAATCCAACAAGACAAAATAGACATGCAGGCAGAAATCCACAAATGAGTTTCTGAACCTTCTCATTACAAGTTTTATAAGAGGCTGAGGACGTTTTGTCTTCTGAGATTTATCTTTAGAACCTTCCTTTGATGATGCATCTGGTAACTTGAGTACCTCTCTGGTCAAACGATACCAACCAGTAGCACGCTCCTCGGTCCTATAAAGAGTAAACATAATAAGATTACATCCCACCTAATGTCAATACTTGCACAGAATTTATAACCCAGCCAATCAAAGATAAAAATATGGTGACAGAGGAGGTTATAGAGTTATATGGCAGAAATCACACCTCTCAGTGTTATCATATTTTCCAAGTACACACAATATTGCCTCAAAACAGACTCTTTCACTGGGATCCAACAGAAGTTGATAGAGCACTGAATTGAACTGAGATCTAATATCCGATCTCTCTGTAAATGCAAGTAAACAAAAATTTAATCATTGCAAACTCCCCAAAGACCACTTTCCATTAAACCACACAAATCTTTTAATACACAAACCATCTAAAGCTCTAGCTCTTGATATTGTACAGCATAACCTTGCTAGAGAAATTCTAGCAAGAACATCATGCAAATGGAGAACATCTTGTAAAGCTCCTGCAACATAGACCCATAAAACATGAGCAAACAATCTAGTTGTAGTGGAAAAACATAAAGTTAGTCATGAAAATCCACAAAGCCTCATTTCTTACTACAGAAGGAAAAAGTTATAGCTGAAGCTGAAAAACTCAGGAATTAAGTATGCAAACATTTTCCACATATATTTTGATTTTATAGTTTATTGAGTACCGGAAGTAGTGAGGAGTTCCTCTCCATGTACACATAGAACTTAAAAACTACGAGACAAATGTAAAGTAAAATAGGTGCTTTGACATATTTTACTGACAGAAAACTGATTCTTAGTCCTTAAGTACTAGTTTTTACTGAATAAAGAAGACATTACGTTCAATGTCATAATCAAACAATCAAAAATAAATGAAGAAAGCAAGAGATGATGAAGATCCAATAAGTATACCTCCAGGCTGCACATGCTTTCCTGCAGAAGAATATCAAGGGAGCATTAGATTTAAGGATGGAGAAATTTTTTAACATTACAGTGCGAAAAAATATGCAATGAAATGCCATTTAAATAGAAAATTATTATGAATATTTGCACTGTTACCTAAGGCCATTGCAACAGCATAAGGGTCCCTAGTAGCTAACTCGGACACAATTTCCAACGCGTGTCTCACAGCAACCGGATCAGCATATGAAATCCTGAAGTCAACCCTTTAATTCTGAGAACTATAATCCAAAAACAAGGAAGGGAAGAATGCAAAAGCTACTAAACTATGCACAGTTAATGCTAGCTCCAAAATAGATGAAAAGCAAGCGGCAAAAAGTTGCTCAAACAAAGAGAGTCCATGAACTATCATGTCCCTCTAAGCTCTGGTTCTTGAAATTTCCAGAATCCAGTTTTCCTCTCAATCAGAAGACACCAAACTATTGCAAGTAAAGCACATGTCCATAGAACTCTATTTCTGTTCTTCCAAAAAATTTGAAACAACCAATGGAATGTACTTGAATTCATGTCTTTTTATCCCCGGTACATGTTTTAACTACTGAGCACCAAACAATGCAAAAACAAATTATCATCAGTTTCTGATTTCATAAAACAGATCAGACACACAGACAACAAAGCCTCAAGTCAAAAACTATTTTCGTTAAAAAAATCAATATTATTAGACAGAAAAAAGGGAAATTACAACAAGAAGATGAGATAGCCCAATAAGAAAAGAAGCACGCAATCACTCTGCAAATCAAAAACATAAATTCCTTTGGAAAATGTCAACTACGTGGGAATAATTAAGATTCTTAAAAAAGACAGGAAAACCATAATCATCCGTGGTCCAAATCCTGCCATCCAGATTGCTGATAAGTGGACAATTACACTATTCAAGGGCGCATAAAAGTAACAGCAAACACAAGATTTACCAATTATTAATATTAATATTTATTAATAACTGAAAACTCCCAAAAAAGTATTAGATCATTCAAAATATAAAGACTTGGGATTGAAACATTATGATACAATGCCAATTGCAAAGCCTAGTAAAAGCAAAACCACCCAAATAAGAAATTAAAAATACCGCCTATCACACCAATACCTCACAATTCAAACACATTTAAATAAAAATCTAAGAAGGACAAAGATGGAACCCAGAAAAATAACACTGAATTTACTGAAATAATGGAGGCATAGCCTCTTTACACTAATACCAGAAAAATAAACCAAAAACCTCAACTCACCCTCAAAGCCAACAACCGTAGGCTTCAAGAGATCCCCAAATTCCCCACTAAAACAATACTGAATTTATGCCTACCTCAGTACACATACTCACTCTCCTTTTATTCCCTCCTAAGAATATTCTAGAAAGTTTCCTAACAAATTAACTAATTGGCCCCATCACTTTTAGACCCATCAGACGATAACATTAAATTTAAAAAACCACACAGTGGTTTATATTTTTTTGATAAAAGAATACTTCCTTAAAAGAAAGAGAAAGCCCCACTGAAACTCGGAAATAAAAAAAAAAATCTAAAAACAAAGGAACTATGGGCAAAAGAACCTAAAGTCAAAGCACGTGCATCCAGAATACTAGCAAGGCAAAAAATATCAAACACAAACTCAATCATTAGTCATTAATATTCCAAAAGAAACAGAAAA
>JAVKPL010012637.1:0-63227 GCA_032173675.1 Gastrolobium villosum
GATATTTCTAGTACGATATCCTGATACGGGATATCCTGATATTTCCAATGAGATATCCTGATATTCTGGGATATTCTGGGATTTTGAAGAGCAGTAGCTTTACTGTGCATACAGTAAGCAATTGGGGGGTTTGTGGACCCTAGATTAAGGAAGTTAGGCTTCTGTAATTAATGAACTAAGTCAGAATCAAGTGATTAAGGGCTTATGGCTTTGTATGGAGCCTTAAGACGTAAAACGTAAAGGAAAGGCGTTGTCTTTTAGTTGTATGCTTGAGATGCATAATTATTGATATAATATTGGTCCATAACAGATTGTGATTCTGCTGTGTTTGGGCTGTGAGCTTGTGGACTCTTGGCTTGGGTGTTAGCTTGTAAGGTAAGCTTTCGTGTCCTCGGTTTAGCCATGTTGTGGTTCCACCATGTTCCATGGGGATATGGTATATGCATGCTGTGTTACATGCTTTTGAAAATATGAAATGTTGATTGAACTTTACATGTAATGGCTTTTAATATGCATGTGTTGTTCCATCTGGACGGTAAGCCTGAGTATGTGGCGTCATACAATACGGTGATCCGGGGTGGATGCAAGTGGCGTCTTGCACTATATGTAGGAGATAGACGTATTCCTGCATTTCTCTGGCCAGTAGAATAGTATTGACACACATGACATGATTATCTGCTGCATTGCATTATTTTAGAACTGATGTTGATGAACTGCTTTTAAACTTATATTGCACATGTAAGTGAGCTTGGGGTGGAAGATCCTTGAGGACCCCTTGTCTTACTGAGATTTCTTGTTTAGAGATCTCACCCCACGTTTGGGGAATGCTTATTTCAGGTTCAGGTAGTATGGGGGCTGATGTCTCTGGTGGCAAGAGGCCAGAGCATGATTGATGGTTATTATTATGACTGCTTTGTTGATAGCATGACTGGACTGGATGCTGTTTATGTTTTCCGCACCGTTATTATTGTTTTGTTAATGTTGAGACTGATGTTGGGCTTTGTTGCCTTATTTGTGTGAGCATGGGGTTTGTCCATGTCACTTTATGTTAGTACTTTGAGCTGAGTTGTATAAACTGATTAGTTGGTCCGGTCTACGTGTTGTAGTTCCGTGACTAGAGACTTATGCTTATGTTTTTAATTAATGAGGTATTTTAGTTAGCTGTTTTATTGCAATTACATACAGGCAATGTTTTTATTAACTGTTAATAAGCAAGTTGGTAATGATAATGGCATCATAATTGAAAAGAAAAAGATATTCCGCATTTTTAATTAAGCGCAGCTTAATACGATAGTATGATAACATTACCGGATATATACGGGGTGTTACATTTATGGTATCAGAGCAATGGTTCGAGGGAAAAGCCTGTATGTATTGCAATTGCTAGGTTGTTTGGTTGTGTCTGTCTTATGTGTTTACTCCGTCGAATGTTATTATGATAATGCATATGTGACCACACTGCGTGGGCTTGATCAACTCATAAATTGTGTAACTTGTGCAGAGTCATGGTAAGATCCGGGAGAACACGAGACACGTTAGAGGATCAACCCGATCCTGTCTTGACTGCATTGGCTGAGATGCAGGCGGCTAGAGTAGCCGATCAGGAGGCCATTAGACAGGCCAACGCGGCAATGATGGAAGCTGTTCGCGAGGCGAACCGGATAGCCGCAGCTGAGGTTCGTGAAGCGAACCGGAGGACCACTGAAGAAGTCCTCGAGGCGAACAGGATGGCGAACATGACAATGATGAGAGTCATGTTGGAGGAGTTGAGGGCTGGTCCTGCTGTCGGCCAGGCTCCACCGCCACCGCCGCCGCCGCCTCCACCTAGTAATCGGGAGGGGAGCCATAGCCAGATTGGCAGTGCTGCTCATGTTGCTGAGTCAGTGGAGACCTTGGCAGAGCCTGCTGGGGATCGTGATGCTATTGATCGTCGGCTGAATGCTTTCAGGAAGCATAAGCCACCTGTGTTTGAGGGGTCTTTAGATCCTATTGCTGCGGCGAGATGGCTGCAATCGATGGACAAGATATTTCAGGTCATGCAGTGTACTGACCCCCAGAAGCTGATGTTCGCGACTTATATGCTGGAGGGCGATGCCCATGAGTGGTGGACGAACACCTCTCGAGCTTTCAGGATGCAGGGTCGTGTTATGACATGGCCATTCTTTGAGGAGTGCTTCTTGGGCAGATACTTTCCCTACGATGCTCAGGAGAGGAAACAGGGGGAATTTGATCGTTTGGTTCAGGGCTCGATGACTGTAGATGAGTACTTGGCCAAGTTCAATGAGCTGGTGAAGTTTGCACACTTCCGGATGGTTCCTCCTACTCCGACGTTTCTGGCTGCTAAGTTCCGCAGAGGACTTAGTGAGGTGATTGCCGAGCACATTGCTGGAGCTGCTTCGAGGGATTTTGGTACACTGGTTCAGCAGTGTAAGGACATTGAGGATGTTTGCGTGGCAAGCAAGGCCAAGAGGGCCAAGGTCGATGAGACCAAGGGGACTGTTGTTTCTACTCCTGCTCCTACATCCTGGAAGGACAGGAAGTTTGCTGGAAAGGGCAAGGGCAAGCAGTTGGCGACTAGGCAGGCGCCTGGTCAGTTCAAGAGAGCCGCTTCACAGCAGGGGAGTTCAGTCAGGCCTCCTTCCACTCCGAGGTGTGCGGGGTGCGGGAAGGAGCATGTTGGTCGTTGTGTTTCTGGTCAGCTGATCTGTTTCCAGTGTGGCAAGGAGGGCCACTTCTCCAGAGACTGTCCGTCGTCGACGGCGAGAGCTGCAGCTGTTCGGGCAGTTCCTTTGCAGATGGTTCCGATGGCTACTACTTCTGCACCTACACTGCCACCTGCTTCGGGGCGAGTGTACACCTTGGATAGGCAGCAATCGGACCGCGCTCCGAACCTTGTTAGAGGTACTGTGTCTATTGGTGATTCTTCTGTTGATGTATTGTTTGATTCCGGGGCTACGCATTCGTTTGTGGCAACCCCGATTGCTTTGGGGCTTGAGCTGCCCATGTCTGTGCTTTCTCCACCGCTGCGGGTGACCACCGCCACCGGAGAAAAATGTTTGACCTCCACTGTTCATCGCGATGTAGCGTTTCAGTGGGATGGCCGTGACTTCTCGGTAGATCTGATAGGATTGCCGATGGCCAACCTAGAGATTATTCTGGGCATGGATTGGTTGTCCAGAAACTGTGCATTGATTGATTGCTGTGCCAAGAGAGTGGTGATGTCTCCGTGTGATTCCACAGCTAGTTCCTCGCCATTTATTTCAGTGCTGCAGGCTAGGAGGGCCTTGAGAGCAGGGGCATACGGATATGTCATGTTGGGAGGTTTGGTGAGTGGGACACAGGAGGATATCACTAGCATTCCTGTGGTGGGGGAATTCCTGGAGGTGTTTCCTGAGGAGATTCCTGAGTTTCCGCCACAGCGGGAGATAGAGTTCTCCATTGATTTGTTGCCTGGTGTGGGGCCGATTTCTTTAGCTCCTTATCGGATGTCGCCACCGGAGTTGGCTGAGCTGAAGAAGCATATTGAGGATCTTTCAGCGAAAGATTTCATCCGGCCGAGTGTGTCTCCTTGGGGAGCACCGGTCATCTTTGTGAAGAAGAAGGACGGGACAATGCGATTGTGCACCGATTACCGGCAGTTGAACAAGGTGACGATCAAGAACAAGTATCCCCTTCCTCGGATTGATGATCTGTTGGATCAGCTCAGGGGCGCTTGCGTTTATTCTAAGATTGATCTCCGGTCCGGATACCATCAGATTCGGGTGAAGCCGGAGGATGTCCCGAAGACCGCGTTTCGTTCGAGATACGGTCACTTTGAGTATTTAGTGATTCCTTTTGGACTCACAAATGCGCCGGCAGTGTTCATGGATTACATGAACAGGATTTTCCAGCCGTTTCTGGATCAGTTTGTGATAGTCTTCATTGACGACATTCTGATTTACTCCAAGACTGAGGAGGAGCATGCGAAGCATTTGAGGATTGTTCTGCAAGTTTTGAAGGAGAAAAAGCTTTATGCTAAGCCTTCTAAGTGTGAGTTTTGGCTCAAATCAGTCAAGTTTCTGGGGCATGTGATTTCAGCTGATGGAGTTGCAGTGGATCCCAACAAGATCGAGGCCGTACTGGATTGGGAGAGGCCCAAGACAGTTACGGAAGTGAGGAGTTTCTTGGGTTTGGCAGGTTATTACCGGAGGTTCATCAAGGGTTTCTCTACGATGGTTCTCCCTTTGACTCGTCTTACTCGGAAGGAGACTCCATTTGTGTGGACTCACGAGTGTGAGGAGTGCTTTCAGGAGTTGAAGGAGAGACTGACTACTTCTCCAGTGTTGGTCCTTCCTAATCCTGAGGAGCAGTTTGAGCTTTACTGTGATGCTTCTGGTAAGGGGCTGGGCTGTGTGTTGATGCAGTCCGGTAGAGCAGTTGCTTTTGCTTCGAGGCAGTTGAAACCGCATGAGGAGAATTACCCGACTCATGATTTGGAGCTGGCTGCGATCGTGTTTGCTTTCAAGATTTGGAGGCATTATCTGTTCGGTATGCAGTTTGTGGTGTTCAGTGACCACAAGAGCTTGAAGTATCTGTTTGACCAGAAGGAGTTGAACATGAGGCAGAGAAGATGGATGGAATTCCTGAAGGATTACGACTTTGAGCTGAAGTACCATCCTGGTAAGGCCAATGTGGTAGCCGATGCTTTAAGCCGGAAATCCGGGAGTTTGCCTAGTACGTTACTTTGTAACTTTGATGTGGTTGCGAAGTTTCGGAAGTTGGCAGTGACCACTCCGTGCGAGAGTGCACTTTTCGAGTTGGAGGCAGCAAACGTTGTGAACGAGCTGTTGGAAAAGATCAAAGAGGCGCAAGTTCAGAGAGAGTGCCTGGATTATGTGAAGAACCAAGACGGTGTGTCTTGGAATGAGGATGGACTTCTGATGGTTCAGCAGAGGATTGTGGTTCCTCGAGGTCCGTTGACTGATGAGGTTATGGCAGAAGGCCATAAGGGCCAGTTTTCTATCCATCCTGGTGCTACAAAGATGTATCAAGATCTGAAGAAGAGCTTCTGGTGGCCGGGCATGAAGAAAGATGTTGCTGTTTTCGTGTCCAAGTGTTTGATTTGTCAGAAAGTGAAGATCGAGCACCAGAAGCCGTCTGGTAAACTTCAACCTCTTGAGATTCCAGAGTGGAAATGGGAGAGCATTTCCATGGACTTCGTTGTGGGTTTGCCGAAGACTCAGGTTGGCTGTGACTCGATATGGGTCATTGTGGACAGACTGACGAAGTCTGCCCATTTTCTTCCAGTGAAGGTGAGCTTCACTACAGAGCAGTTGGCCAGACTGTACGTTCGCGAGATCGTGAGGCTTCACGGGGTGCCCGAGAGTATCATCAGTGATAGGGACCCGAAGTTCACATCTCGGTTCTGGGAGGCGCTGCAGGGAGCTTTTGGTACGCAGTTGAGACTGAGTACAGCCTATCACCCTCAGACTGATGGACAGACTGAGCGGACTATCCAGACCTTGGAGGACATGTTGCGGGCTTGCACGTTGGAGCAAGGCTCGGCATGGGATAGGTACCTTCCTTTAGTGGAGTTTTCGTATAACAACAGTTTCCATGCTAGCCTGGGCATGGCACCCTTTGAGGCGTTGTACGGTAGGAGGTGTCGTACACCTACCTGCTGGTCTGAGGTTGGGGATAAAGAGTTGTTTGGCTTGGACTTTGTTCAAGATACTACCCAGCAGATCCAGATGATCAGAGAGAAGCTGAAGCAGGCGCAGAATCGCCAGAAGAGTTACTACGATGTCAAGCATCGTCCACTGGAGTTCAGTGAGGGTGAGCACGTGTTTGTGAGGCTTTCACCTGTCACCGGTGTTGGACGAGCACTCGGAGTGAGGAAGTTGAGCCCGCGATTTATTGGGCCATACCAGATCCTTGGTAGAGTAGGACCTGTTGCCTATCGACTTGCCTTGCCTCCGAACTTAGCCAACATCCACGACGTGTTTCACGTGTCTCAGCTTCGGAAGTACGTGGCGGATCCTTCGCACGTGGTGCAACCGGATGATGTGGAGGTTCGGGAGAACTTAAAGACTCCTGTCGGACCACTCAAGATTCTCGATCGTGGCGAGAAGCAGTTGAGGAGCAAGATCATTCCGATGGTCAAAGTGCAATGGTCAGGAAGAACTCCTGAGGAGTGTACCTGGGAGCGAGAGGACGAGCTTCTCCGGCAGTATCCAGAGTTTCGAGACAGGTATATTCTGATTTTGAGGACAAAATCCTTAAAAAGGTGGGGTGAATGTAAGAACCCGCACCGCTAATTAAGATAATTAATGAATTAATTGTGATAATTAGGAAATAATTCCATAATTGACCCTAATAATTATTATGAGGCTTTAATAATTATAATTAGTGGGTAAGAATGCTGAAAGTCGCTTTTCGGAAGAAAAGTGCAGATACCGGTTCTGCTAGTCGGTATAAATACGTACCGAAAAAATATCCCGGAAAATTATTATAAGTGCATGATAATTACTAGAATAATATGTAGGACTTGTAAAACGAGTTTCAAGTCAAAATAATGAAATCTGATGCCAGAACTGATACTGACTATGGAAAAGCGCGTACCGAAAAGGTGCTCAGAAAAATAATATAAAAATATGATAATTCTTGTAAAATCGAGTAGGTTAAGATTCTAAAGTTTGGGATTAAAATGCTAAGTGTAGCAATTAAAACTAATACTGTGTGTTTTAATGTTTTGGCTATAAATATGCCTATTATGGGCACAAAACCCTAGGCATCAAATTTTCTTACGTGAGTGCAGCTGGTGGCTGCTGCCTTTGGCCTTGTCCACCCTTGTGTGTCTTCCCTTGTAGCCTTTCTTCTCTTTTCTTCACATTAACACCTTGGGTGTGTGCATTAAAGCTTTGGGTTTCTGAGTTGTGAAGTGTGTGTGAGGGAGTGAGTTTCTGACCTTGGGTTTGGAAGGAGTTTGAACCTTTGACTTGGCATTGGTGGTGCCAAGGAGTCATCTTTTGGTGAAAGAACCAACCTTTGTGAAGGTATTTTCGTTTGGTGTGAAGTCAGAGCCTAGGGAGCTGGTTGTTAGCTCCAAGAGCACCTCCATTTTCTGTTTCAAGTCTTTGGTGAGTTATACCAACCTTGATCATGTGTTTTTATGGGTTAAAGGTGTTATCTTTGCATGTAAATGGGTTATGTAAGTAACCAACTGTAATGTTAACCAAAGTGGGTCTAAAAATGCATGCTTTAACGTGTTGAAGTTTTAAAAATGGAACCTTGGAAGGATATCTTCGTGAAATGCAGAAACTGCATTCTGTCGCGAAATATCCGGATATTTCGAGTGAGATATCCGGATATTGGATATCCTGATATTTCGAGTGAGATATCCGGATATTGGATATCCTGATATTTCGAGTGAGATATCCGGATATTGGATATCCTGATATTCTGAGGGAGATATCCGGATATTGGATATCCTGATATTTAGAGTGAGATATTCGGATATTGGATATCCTGATATTTCGAGTGAGATATCCGGATATTGGATATCCTGATATTTTGAGGGAGATATCCGGATATGGGATATCCTGATATTTCGAGTGCGATATCCTGATATGGGATATCCTGATATTTCTAGTACGATATCCTGATATGGGATATCCTGATATTTCCAATGAGATATCCGGATATTCTGGGATTTCGAAGAGCAGTAGCTTTACTGTGCATACAGTAAGCAATTTGGGGGTTTGTGGACCCTAGACTAAGGAAGTTAGGCTTCTGTAATTAATGAACTAAGTCAGAATCAAGTGGTTAAGGGCTTATGGCTTTGTATGGAGCCTTAAGACGTAAAACGTAAAGGAAAGGCGTTGTCTTTTAGTTGTATGCTTGAGATGCATAATTATTGATATAATATTGGTCCATAACAGATTGTGATTCTGCTGTGTTTGGGCTGTGAGCTTGTGGACTCTTGGCTTGGGTGTTAGCTTGTAAGGTAAGCTTTCGTGTCCTCGGTTTAGCCATGTTGTGGTTCCACCATGTTCCATGGGGATATGGTATATGCATGCTGTGTTACATGCTTTTGAAAATATGAAATGTTGATTGAACTTTACATGTAATGGCTTTTAATATGCATGTGTTGTTCCATCTGGACGGTAAGCCTGAGTATGTGGCGTCATACAATACGGTGATCCGGGGTGGATGCAAGTGGCGTCTTGCACTATATGTAGGAGATAGACGTATTCCTGCATTTCTCTGGCCAGTAGAATAGTATTGACACACATGACATGATTATCTGCTGCATTGCATTATTTTAGAACTGATGTTGATGAACTACTTTTAAACTTATATTGCACATGTAAGTGAGCTTGGGGTGGAAGATCCTTGAGGACCCCTTGTCTTACTGAGATTTCTTGTTTAGAGATCTCACCCCACGTTTGGGGAATGCTTATTTCAGGTTCAGGTAGTATGGGGGCTGATGTCTCTGGTGGCAAGAGGCCAGAGCATGATTGATGGTTATTATTATGACTACTTTGTTGATAGCATGACTGGACTGGATGCTGTTTATGTTTTCCGCACCGTTATTATTGTATTGGTAATGTTGAGACTGATGTTGGGCTTTGTTGCCTTATTTGTGTGAGCATGGGGTTTGTCCATGTCACTTTATGTTAGTACTTTGAGCTGAGTTGTATAAACTGATTAGTTGGTCCGGTCTACGTGTTGTAGTTCCGTGACTAGAGACTTATGCTTATGTTTTTTAATTAATGAGGTATTTTAGTTAGCTGTTTTATTGCAATTACATACAGGCAGTGTTTTTATTAACTGTTAATAAGCAAGTTGGTAATGATAATGGCATCATAATTGAAAAGAAAAAGATATTCCGCATTTTTAATTAAGCGCAGCTTAATACGATAGTATGATAACATTACCGGATATATATGGGGTGTTACAGTCATCATCCCTCTGAGCACGCATCTCTGGTGACATCTGCCACCATATCCACTCAACACTGTCAACCTGTGACAAGAAATACTCAAATTAATTATAATGAAAGAATGATAACACAAAAATAAATAAAATCAGGACATAATGTGTGGATGTCAGAGAAACGAACAGTACGTACAATATGACCAATCTTTGCGACCTGCCTCGTCATGAATCGTCGAGTGTGACTGAAGTACTAGGTCATATACTCGGAGTTCGGGGACATTATCCCCGGCCAGGAATCTGTACTCTCAATGCGTTCATGCCTAGTGTTCCACAATTGTATATGTGGGGCCATCTTCGCTTCCCAATTCTCAGTCTTCTTACCCCGTAAGGTAAGATCATGTGCACCACACAATTGTCCTGCAGGTCCTGGAATGTGTTGTTGCATTCCAAATTGCCTCATACATCGATCAGGCTAATGCATCTCGACAATATGGAATGCTAGTATAGGTGTAACGGCCCTCCACATGTTCTGCATTTGAGGATCTGCGTCGAGAAACTCAAACCCAGAGTCCTTATATGGCTCCCACACAACCTATAAGAAGCATATATTAGTTAACCACATAGAACTTATTACTTTAATATACAGAACAAGCAATGTCCTTTCAGACTTCTTACATTATTTCTTCCCATCTGATCAAGCTCTATGCGATAATCTTTCAGCTGAAATCGGCATCTCCGCAAGACGACATTATTAAACCTACAAAATATAATACAACAAATAATACAAATAAAAGAAGGGAAAACTATACAAAGCATTTACAATCTCAAAGCACAATGAATGTTTTTGTATATCGTCGTCCATAGTGATCAGTTCGATCACTAGGTAATGGGATGGGTGGTGCTATGGTAGGAAATCTGCTCCATGCCCAAATCTGTAACAACAACGTACATCCCCCCATATCTTTTGCCCCCGAAGATGTGGCCTGACATAGCTCACGAAAAAGTATCGCGAGAACAGCAGACCCCCAGCTGTATGTACGAGTATGCTCAAAGTCCCCAGCTAAGAATTGAATGTACCGACAAGGCACTACTGAACTGGACTTGTCACACATAAGAAATCCTCCAAACAGACGCATCAGATAAGCACGAGTGTACCTTATCTGACCCTCGTGAGTAGCTGAATGGTCGGCTCAATTACCCCAATGATGGGTCAACCAACTCATCTTAAGATTCCCTCCGTCCAAATCCTGTTCGAGTGGAGACGTTCCCATGTACTGCTGAATAACCTCCTGCCAGTTCCCATGTGTATACCCAGAAACAACTCGACCCTCAGTTGCTAACCCCAGGATGGCCTCAACATCCTGTAAAGTAATAGTCATTTCTCCTACAAGCATATGGAAGGTGTGAGTCTCCGGCCTCCACCTCTCAGCTAGTGCAGTAATAAGCTGATGGTCAACCTACCATGAAAAAATTAAGAAAATAATATAAAGATCCGAACTTGTTATTGCTAACATAATAATTACAAATAAATAAACAACAATCGTTTTGACAATAGAAACATACCGCTAATCGCCTCATGCGAACCGTATGCCAGAAACCTGCACGCATTAAATGTTGCTGCAAGTCTATAGGGATGTCGTCTGGGTTATGCACATCTGGGTTATCTTCTTCTGTGCGACCCTTACCCTCTGATACACGTCTCACTCTCAAGGACTTCAAATGACCGTCGTTCCAAACGACTTGCGATCTGTGCGACTGTTGCACGGCCTGATCCAGTACACCCCATTCTTTGGGACCAGGGTCAATGCAGGATCCATGACTAGCCATTTTACTAACAACAATTTATAAAAATAAATCAATAAACATAACTGTCATACAATTAAAATAGACTTGTCCAATTACTATTTCATCAATTATACCAACAATACTTTCCGTTATAAATTACTACAATTTTCAAACAACGTTTCCATGGCCTTGTTAAATTAAATATGCCACATAATAATTAAAACACTAATTACAATAAATATTTACTAATTACATTCTTTATTGAAAAACAAAATAGAAATTACACTAATTATAATTATTATAAATTTATTATAACACAATTAGTAATTAAATTTTACTTTATCATTTTAAATATTAATTATCAATTTTACTACAAGGTTTCTATAGCATTGATAACTTAAATATGATTACTATATTAATAAGAAAAATAGTTGCAATTATTAATTAATAATTACACTAATTATTAATTACTAAAAAATTTAAACTATGTTAATTATCAATTACTTTACAAAACCGTTTTCTGTTTGTAAAGTTTTATAAAATATTATTATTATTTATTTACAAAACAGTTTTATATTATGATTAATATTAATTACGATTACTATTAAACACTTTTACATTACTGACTATTTAATTATTTATTAATATTTTAAATTATTTAATTCTTTCTTTCTTTGAATTATTTATTATGATTAAATCAGTATTGATAATTCAACATTTAATAGGATTAATTGCTATTATAAATATTATAAGAATATTAACACAAAATTACTAATTATAATTTTAGTATTTTTGATTTTTATTATTAATCACATATTTTTCAACACAAGGTTATCCCTATTTTTCCCCCATATTATTACTATTAATTATATAAAACACAAAGTGTCATTACTTATTTTATAAATTACATTGACTAATTATTTAACCAACAAAAAAACAAAACCGGATGTCCAATGAAGGAACGAATATTATAAGAACCTATAATACATGCATGACAAAGAGATACACTGCATCATTCCTTCATATTTGTAAGAAATTTCAGCATACCATACTTCTTTGTCTATCTCTATCCTACGGTTAAACAAATTTAACTGGAAAACAAGTTTAGTTAGCTTGTTTCATACCTGTAAGTGAACGATGAAGATGACAGGAGGTGCTTAAAATTTTTCCGAGCCAAAGGAGAAGCAAAGTAGAAGCAAAGTAGAAAGAACATACAGACAGAAAATGAGAAAGAAGAGAGGAGGAAGAGAAGAAGGGAATAAAGAAGAAAGAAGAGAGGAGGAAGAGAAGATCAGACGAGAGAAGAAAGAAGAAAGAAAAAAGAAGAAAGAAGAGACGTGTAGCAGGCGTGGAACAGGGAGCTGCAGAGAAGTCACATTATATGGCGGGACCCACCGCCAAACCCGTCGCCATATGTGGCGGGTTCAAGCCACGTCAGCGATGCACCAGAGTCTCGTCACCTCAGGTGACGGGTTCATCCCATGCTTGCTGATCACGTCATCTCAGACAACAGGAATGGTGATTGTATCCTACGTGTCTCCAATCCCGTCAGTTAAGCATACACGACTAATCTCGTCAATTATACATACGGCTTTGACTGCCTTACATTGGTCTATCATTTCCAAAATGCTTTCATTAAGAGATATATTTGTTGAGTGTTGATCAAAATAACCTCCTCGTTATTTTGGGGTTTAGGGAAAAAAATTCTGATTGGTTTATTTATATGTGGGTATAATATTTTTAGAATTTAAATTTATAAATTTTTATATAACTTTTATTTAATATATTCTAATTATTTTAAATTTATATTAGATATATTTTTTAGAATTAAATTATATATTTCAATGAATTTATGTATTAAGTTTTTAAATAAAAAACTTATCGAATTCTTATAATAATAAATTAAAATAAAGTATATATAAAAAAATATGTTTTTTAAAAATCAATTATAAACAAATAATTTATATTTTAAATATTTTTTATAGTTTGTATTATTTTTTATTTTTAAAGATATATTATTGCTTTCGAGGAGAAGAATAGTTTAAGTTGATGTATATATAATAATTCTATTGATTACCAAAAAAAAAAAAAATAATAATTCTATTAAATTTATATTGAATATATAATAAAGGGAATGTTATACTTCCGAATTTTTTTTTTACAACCTCTCACAATCATTTCTTAACACCGTTGATTTCCGCCTATCAACGGTTATGATTTTTACAAATTAAATTTATTAATTAATTATTAATTCACAATAAATGATAACCGTTACCGTTGATTGACTGAAATCAATGGTATTAAGATACAGTTGTAAGAGGTTGTAAAAAAAAGTTTGTAACTATAACCTTCCTCTATAATAAATATAATAATAAAAGTATTAAAATTAATAAATTGCTATAGTTTAGTAATAGTGAGTGTTACAAGTTTCCATGAAGAGGTTTTGAATTTGGAGTGGGATTACGTACATTTGAACCCGTCAACTATTCTTGGCACTGATCATTTATCAAAGACATAATTTTATGAAAACTAGACACGTAATTTAACAAAACAAGTTCTATTGTAAATTATATTTATAATAACTTAAATTTTTTATTTAATAATTTAAATTTAATAATTCTATGCATTCTTATTAAAATATTTTAAAAAATAGAATTTCAACTCAATTAAGAATTACAATTTAATATTCTAGTTTTTTTATTGGTTCAAACATAAAATTTAGCTTCATAATCACTGATAGGAAGCTTCTTAATCAATTCTAATCTTGACAAAACTAAAAGGGAAATGTTTTTCTTTTGTTGTTGGAGATGAGTTATTTTGTGTTAGTGAAATAAAATTATAAAAGGGACCTACAAATAAGTGGAGAAAAAAATAAAGGTGGGACCCACTTTTGTTTTGTGTGTTTAAAAATTTTATTAATCAGCTAAATATAATCCAAATTAAAATTAGAATTTTAAACCTTATTTCCAATTATCTGATCCTACATAATCGGGACTTTACTAAAAGCCAACTGTCATCCTAGCACTTGTCCCTGTCTGTTTCGGGCTTTCGGGCCTTTATAAAAGTTGAATTCATATACAATTTGCACGGTCATAAAATTTTCAGTAGATATTAGGGCTGGCAATACGGGCTAGCCCGCCCCGACCCGCCCCGGCCTGCCCAAAATGGGCTGGCCCGTCCCGACCCGTTTTGACAAAATGGGTTGAATTGAGCAACCCGACCCGTTTTATGAGTGGGTTGGCGGGCTACGGGCTAGCCCGCCTAAAATAAAATAAAATATAAAAATATAAAAATTAAATACAAAAAATTAAATTCTACATAATAACACATAATTTTTTTTTGCATAAAAGCATATAAAAATATGCATAAAATCCTAATGTGCTTATGAAACCAAGAAGGACAGTGTTTAATAATCTACATATAAATATGCACCTTTCAATCCATAAATAATAATAAAAAATAAAATCATATCAAGGTAAAACAGAATAACAAAATAAGTAACAAAGTGTTGTATAAGCAGTCTACAACAATTCGAAAAAGCCACTTGCATGCAGAGAAATCTAAGGCACGAAATTACATAACAATTGGGCAACCTAAAAAAAAACGGGCTTGGCGGGCTAGCCCACCCCGTGATGGGCCAAGCCCGGCGGGCTGGCGGGTTTGGCGGGGCGGGTTTGACGGGCTGGTGGGTTGAAAAACTCAACCCAGCCCAACCTGTTTGGTGGGCGGGGCGGGCCAGCCTGACGGGCTCAGCCCATTTTGCCAGCCCTAGTAGATATAAGCTTGTATGCCTTCAGAATATGTATCACGTAAGGTTCCAGGGTAGCCAAGCATATTAGCGTTCACAAGCCATTTATGACTGAATTAGCCTAAGAAACATTTGACAATATATTTTAGGGTTTTATTTTTCTGCAGTTACTGTATATAAGTTATCTGCATTAAACCCAATATGACATCGTTTTGGGCGGAAATCATGGTATTTTTTGTAATTTTAATTTATTTCAAGGTTATAATAGTTTTTATATTTATAATTTTTTAAGATTTCAATACCAAAACGACATCGTTTTTGGAATAAATATAGATAGCTTATCTGCATTAACTGTAGAAATATTTTTCCCTATATTTTAACCAAGATTAATTAATTAAGGGAAGGGCACCAACCACTAGGAAAAGTGAAAGCAAAAAGTATGCGCTAGGCAAAGTGGGAAAAAAAAATTTATACTTAATCAATATACAAGATTTTATTCCAATGTCATTGATAACATAAGTGAAATAAAAATATTGGCACTTATAGAAGCATATTCTCAATTTGTTGATATCAAATGATTTGTCTGGAGACTTAAAACTCAGCATAAACTTAGTCAAGTCATATATGCTTGAAGCACTAAGCATCATTAAGATATGGCTTTAACAAGCACAAGCTTTTACGAAGTTGTTTCATATCATACCACAACAAAAACTGAAATCATTCCAATTTTAACCTGTTTAACTAGTGGGTAGCAAAGAAAAGTTAAACCATGTTAACAAAACTTATGCATTAACAATTAATTGCTATTTCATCAAACCATACACTCCATTAGAATATCTCATAATATCATGATTATATATTAGAATAATTCATTGCATCGTAGTAGATTACTTAAGAATAATTTCTATATTTCTTTATATTTCTGGTTTACCTACTTATATAATTAGGATTAGAAGTTTCCTATATTAACATATGTAGAGTCTGGTATTTTATCTTCTGTGTAATATAATAATTTTTTCTAATATTTTGGCCAAGTGGTGTTAATTAGCCTAACTTGTGCATACTTCTACTAATTTACCTCTTCAATCCGGTCAAAAGTGGAGGATTTACAATGATATTTTTTATCATCTAATTTCAAATAATATAATGATTTGATATTGAGAATTTTTTTTAAAAATATATATTAATAGTAGTAGCGTTCCCGGGCCTCGAAAGGCTAGAAGGATGCTAGACGAAAGTGAATAAGCGTGTCACAATTAATTCAATTGGATGAACTAATATCAAGTGTGGTTTGCGTTTTAAACATTTAGGTTTCGGCAGAAAGTGGGAGATGAATCTTGTTACGGGGATAGGCAAAATAGCACTTACAACTAAGGCTATACTATGTTATTGGTTTATATCTTTATTTAATGGGAAAAAGGTTTTTGCTTTTAAAGAATATAAGTTCTATCATTTTTTATCTGTCTCAGAGATAGAGATGTCCAGCCCAGTGGGCTGGTATGTTGATCTTGGATCTAGTGCCCTCTCCAAAGTATCTATGGAAGAGATACCCTTGAATCAAGCAGATCACTGTGCACAATAAACTACTAACGGCGTTAGCCAATGGGTGTATGCAGTGTGTGTGCGCACAGTGACAGCATAACAATGAGAGAGAGAGAGCATAACGTACCTTTATGGTATATCTTTTATTTATAGAGGTTACCTGTGGGTAATGTGTTGTGGGCCTTTAGTGCCTCTGATGAGGGCCTTGGCCTGTCTACTATGCTGTCGTTCTAGGATTAGTATCCTTGATGGATTCTATCCGTAATTATCCTTGATTAGAATCTTGGATTGCCCCTTATTGGGCTTGTCACTCAATGGGCCTCCTATACGGGTCCATAACAATTGCCCCTCAGCCCGGCTACCTGGGTGTCCGGGTTGTCGGGCTGAATTTCCTTGAACTTTGCTTCAGGTTCTTTGCTAAGCTGGGCGCGTTTGAGTTTTAGTACGCTCTTTGCATACATGTTTTTTTTTTTTTTATATCTCAAGATTTTCCACCGGGGTCCTCATTGCCCCTTATCTCGGCGGGTTGAGCATAACCCAAGGAAAATATTTCACGTATTCCCATGCCGAGTTTGGGATGATATTGAGTAGTTAGGATCCCACTAGCGAGTTCCCCTCCCCCAGTATCATTCTGTAGGCAAACGTTTTGAGTTAGCAATTTCCTTCTGTAACCGAGAATGGTTTTCCTCGGCCACCTACAGGGACAGGTTATGCATAAACCCGACAAGATACTCAATATGTGAGGCCGGCTAACGAATGTGCTTGAGTAGCTGAGATTCAACTGGCGAGTTGCCCCCAGGCATCTATCATATAACCCGGCTAAGAGTTGTCATGTACACGTGTCCTTGGTCTCATGTGCCGATTTGTGAGTAGTACTCATTTCATTCTGATACGTGCTGTTGGCCGCGTGCTTTAGCGTGCTGCAACCATTTTATGTCGTTTTCGCATTTATTAGCAGCATCATTTCAGGTGTCTAATCATTGCTTTTTAAGTGTAATGACGCTGGTGACCCTAACCCTTGCCATCCATGATCGTTGCAGTTATCCCTTAAGAGTGAAATGACATTGGTGCCCCTGACCCTTACCATTCTTAACCGCAACAGTTACCCCCGTGCCTATATAAGTACGAGCTTTTTTCTCCCTTTCGTTCTTTACTTTGCTTGTCTTAGAGAAGTTTTTTGCCCTAAATTCTTTGAGCGTTAGCATCCGCAAGTGCTTTTCTGCATATTCTGGGAATTTACCTTCTTCATCTTCTCTATTCAAGTATTTACTACTTCCCTTCAAACTTGCCTTATCCTTTTTCTGCATGATTTGCATTTGGCTATCTACATTTTATACATTTGCCATTTTGTTGTGAGTTTGTTCTTCTTCGAACCTTATTCTGGCAATTTACTTGCTGGATGGTTTTCCTCTTTGTTGTTCCAACGCTCAATATGTGCAAAGTGTTGCATATTGCTTCACTTCTTCCATTTTAGAGTGCATCATTTAACAAAATGAGGGGGGAAAATCCTCCCTCTTCAGCTTTTCATTGTGAGGGGAAGAAGGAGGAAGATTCTGATTTTTGAAAAAGATTCCCCTGGTGCTCGTTTCTGGTTGTGGGGGATTCCAAGGACTGAAGAAGAAGAACGCGAAGCCATGCTTCGTGGTTGTCGCGGTGGTAGATCCCATAGGAGATCCAGGTTATCTAATAGAGGACTATGGCAGAGCCGGGGTAGAGGTTCGTCCACCCAGGGGAGGAGTCGTCTTTCTGTGAGCCAACGTACTCCCCAGCATTTTCCCCAAACCGGTT
The DNA here is from genome assembly GCA_032173675.1 of Gastrolobium villosum. Lineage (NCBI taxonomy): Eukaryota > Viridiplantae > Streptophyta > Magnoliopsida > Fabales > Fabaceae > Gastrolobium > Gastrolobium villosum. The sequence goes on from JAVKPL010012637.1 coordinate 17,783, forward strand.
CTAAGCCCTCCAGTAGTTTACTTGTAACACATCCGGGTCCTGCTTCAGTTCACCGAGGTTTCTCTCAGTCTTCCCCTATTCAGAAAACTGGACCTTGTTACTCTTGTTTCTACTTGAGTTCCAAACTTATTGAGCAAGATTGTGACTCCTTGGCCGAGTCTACTTTGGTAGCTGCCGGCATGGAGATATTCCGGGATCTACTTCTGCATCTGGTGGGGAAGATGACCCAATCATGATCTCTAATATACCAACTTCTTCATCTTTTAGTGATTCTTCTTCTAATAGCATTTTTTATTCAGGTATGCCTATTCCCTTCTTCTGATCAAGTTATTTTCTTTGTTTTAGGTTTTTAATGGCATCTCCCCCCAGAGGATGTAGAAGACTTAGGTTCTACTGAATCATACCCCTCATGTCCTCCTGCCTCTTTAGTATCCCAGTTTCCCTGGGTAACTTACAAGGTTTTAAGTACCACTTCCGAGATGGGTCCGGATGATGTGGCATGTCTCCCAGTTGGGAAGTTAGAGAATTATGATATAGTCCCCCCACAAGAAGACGAACTAGTTTGCTCTCGGGAAATTTCAGAAGAACCTTGTTTCTTTTTCTTCTACCAGGATGTCGTAACTCAACTTGGTATCCGATTTCCTCTGTCCGAGTTCCAAATGGACCTTCTAAATCATCTTTAAATAGCTCCCACACAACTCCACCCCAACGCCCGGGGTTTCATTAAGACTTTTGAGCATTTTTGTGCATACCTTGCTCTTCCTTCTTCTGTTTGTGTTTTCTTTTTCTTTTTTCAAATCCTTACCCCTCGAACTGGCCGTGAACCCGCAAAACGAAAAGGTTGGGTTACCATCCGAGGTATCCCTGGCCACAAACTCTTCCGAGTTTATAATGACTCCTTCAAGAATTTATAGATAAGTTCTTAAAAGTTTCTTCTCATCCTGGTAAGGATGTATGGTTTCTTGATAACTGTGGTACCAACAATGTAGAGGGAAAGTTTCCCTTGTACTGGTCATATGACCATTATCAACTCCCTCCCTCAAGCTACCGTTTCAATGAGATTGAGTTGAACTCTAACAATAGTGCAATTGCCATTGGTACATATCTCCAATCGCATAAGCATGCTAGCGTTGCATCCCTTCTTTTCAGATCCCAAGAGGAACTTGATGCTGAACTAAGTATGGCTTGTTTTTGCAGTTTGCACGTATACTCGTTATATTGCATCTAAGAACCTTGCTTTATTGTTTGTAATTTGCATTTCCCAGCAAGGAGAACCAGCAGAATGAGCCCCCCAACTGGCTGGCCATTTTGACTCAGTCAAAGGCAACTTCTTCCGAGTTGCCAAAAAAGAGGAAAGCATCAGAGCTTAAGAAGAAGACCATTACTGACAAACCTAAAGGCATCCCGGTTGATAAAAGTCATGCCACTTCTAGCACTCCCAAGAATAAGGGGGCCCTACTGATACTGGTGCCCCTGCCTCTTCTCAGCGAGTAATGAAGACTCCTTCTCCTCCTCCATCTCCCGAGTTGTTCAAACATGTTGTGTGGTAGTCCGTGATTGTAAGAACCCGCATCGCTAATTAAGGTAATTAGTGAATTAATTATGATAATTAGGAAATAATTCCATAATTGACCCTAATAATTATTAATGGGCTTAAATAATTATATTGATTGAGTAAAAATGCTGAAAGTCGCTTTTCGGAAGAAAAGCGCAGATACCGGTTCTGCTACCCGGTATAAATGCGTACCGGAAAAATATCCCGGAAAATTATAACGAATGCATGATAATTACTAGAATATTATGTAGGACTTGTAAAACAAGTTTCAAGTCAAAATAACGTAATCTGATGCCAGAACTGATACTGGCTATGGAAAAGCGCGTACCGAAAAGGTGCTCCGAAAAATAAAATAAAAATATGAAAAATCTTAGAAAAATGTGTAGGTCTAGAATCCAAAGTTTGGGATCAAGATCTTTTGCTTTGCTATTAAGACTAATACTGCGCGATTTGGCTTAAGTGGATATATATACTTAATGGCACAAGTTTCTAGGTCAAATTGTGCAGCCTCCTACGTGAGTTTGTGCTGGTGTTGAGCTCTCTTTGCTGCACCTCCACCCTTTGTGCTTCCTTTGTTCTTCTTCTTCTTCTTCTTTTGGCCTAGATTATCACCTTTCATGCTTGTTCCATCACTTTAAACACTTGTGAGGGTGAGAGTGAGCCTTGAGATTACATTGTTGGTCTCATTCTGAGTTGAGAAGGCTGTTTTGGTTGAGGTGTGAGGCTGAGTTGGTGTTGTGTGGGTGTTGAAGCTTCAAGTAGCTTCCTTGGTGAAGAAAGAACTCACCTTATTGCTCCATTTTCGTCCTCCCTAAAGTCTGTACCTTGGAGCTGACTTGTGAGCTCCAAGAGCACCATTGTTGGCTGCTTAAAGCTTGGGGTAAGTTTCCTCACCTTTGATCTTAAGTTTTAATGCTTAAAGTTGATGTCTTGGCCATGTTTAATGAGTAAACAAGAGGGTATAATGAGTAGGAACCTAAAACAGATTAAAGATGCATGCTTTAACGTGTACATGTGTTAAAAGTTTAATATTTGGGTTGGATATTCACGAAATGTAGAAACTGCATTCTGTCGTGAGATATCCGGATATTTGTCGAACAGATATCCGGATATCAGTATCCGGATATGGTATCCGGATATGCATATCCGGATATGGTATCCGGATATCCATATTCGGATGTGGGATCTGGGTATCCAGATATGGTATATCCGGATATGGCCAGTATGATATCCGGATATGGCATATCCGGATATGTCCCTTGAGATATCCGGATATCCTGGGTTTGCGCAGACAGTAGTTGTGCTGTATGAACAGCAAACTATTGGGGGTTTGTGGACCCTAGATTAAGGAAGTTTAACTTCTGTAATTAACGAACAAAGTCAGAATCATATGATTAAGGGCTTATGGCTTTGTTGGAAGCCTTAAGACGTAAAACGTAAAAGAAAGGCGTAGTCTTTAAGTTGTATGCTTATGTTGCATAATTAATGATATAATATTGGTCCATATCAGATTGTGATACTGCTGTGTTTGGACGTAAGAGAGGTTGGACTCTTGGTTTGGATAGCTAGCTTGCAAGGTAAGCTTTCGTGTCCTCGGTTTAGCCATTTTGTTGTTCCACCATGTCCCATGGGGATGGGTTTATGCATGCTGTGTTACATGCTTTGATGTTTTGGAAATGCTGTTGAACTATTATATGCAATGAGCTTTTATGATATGCATGTGGTGTCCACCTATACGGTAAGCCTGAGTATGTAGTACATACAAGATGGTGAGGCTGTGGGTGAGGTGCAAGCGGTGTTCCTTGTACTCATGTAGGTATAGACGTATTCCTGCATTTCTATGGCCAGTAGATTTGATAAACACACATGGCATAATTATCTGCTGCATCGCATAGTTTTGGAACTTATATTGTAAATACTGTTTTTGAACTTATATTACACATGTAAGTGAGCTTGGGGTGGAAGATCCTTGAGGACCCCTTGTCTTACTGAGATTTCTTGTTTAGAGATCTCACCCCACGTTTGGGGACGCTTATTTCAGGATCAGGTAATGTTGAGGGCTCAGGTGGCAGGAGGCCAGAGCTGAGTTGATATTATGTTATGCTGTCATGCTGGATGTTGACTGCTGTTATGTTTTCCGCTTTGAATATATTATTATGTTGAGACTGTTATTGGGCGTTGTTGCCTTATTTGGTGAGCATGTGGTTTGTCCATGCCACATGGTTGGTTATTGTCTTTTATTGAATGTTGTAATTAAAGTATCAGGATTTTGACCCAGGCTACGTGTTGTATGTGGCTTTAGATACTCACTTTATATTTATGTATGAGGTATTCCGTTAGTTGTCTTGCAATTTACATACAGGCAGTATTTTATGAAATTGATTAAGTAATCAAGTTGGCTAAGGTTAATGACGTCATAATTGAATTAAAGAAAAAGTTATTCCGCATTTTAATTAAGCGTGGCTTAATACGATAGTATGTTAACAATCCAGGTTAACACGGGCTGTTACATTTTATGGTATCAGAGCACTTTCTAGGGAAAAGCCTGTATGTATTGCAATAACTTAGGATGTGTCGTTGCGTGTCTACTTTGCGTTCTCTCTGATTGGTGTGTATTATGATGATGCATATGTGACCACATGGTGTGGGCCTGATCAACTCATTCTTTGTGTAACTTGTGCAGAGTCATGGTGCCACCAAGGAGGAACCCTAGTACGAGCGAGGATCAATCGGATCCTATCCTGGCTGCATTAGCTGAGATGCAGGCGGCCCGACTAGCCGACCAGGAAGCCACGAGGTTGGCAAACCAGGCGATGCTGGACGCTATTCGAGATGCGAACCGGCGAGCCACTGCTGAGGTTCTGGAGGAGAACCGAATGGCCAACATGACTATGATGAGGGTCATGTTGGAGGAGTTGAGGGCTGGTCCTGCTGCTGGCCAGTGTCCTCCACCACCTCCACCGCCGCCACCGCCTCCACCTCCGCCTAGTCAACAGGAGGACACCCAGAGTCAGATGGGTGAGGGCAGTCATTTGACGGGGGCTATGCAGACCATCCCCGTATTTGCTAAGGATCGTGACGAGATCGATCGCCGGCTGAATGCTTTCCGCAAGCACAAGCCACCTTCTTTCGATGGATCATATGATCCCATTGCTGCTGCCAGATGGCTACAGGCGCTGGACAAGATCTTCCGGATCATGCAGTGTACCGATCCGCAGAAGCTGTTGTTCGCCACTTACATGCTGGAGGGCGAGGCCCGTGAGTGGTGGACCAACCTTTCTCACATCTACGAGATGCAGGGCCGTGTGATGACGTGGCCATTCTTCGAGGAGAGCTTTCTGGGTCAGTACTTTCCATATGACTCTCAGGAAAGGAAACAGGGAGAGTTTGACCGTTTGGTACAGGGCTCGCTGTCTGTCGACGAGTACCTGGCCAAATTTAATGAGCTGGTCAAGTTCGCTCATTTCCGTATGGCGAGACCGACTCCCGTTCTTCTTGCGGCTAAGTTCCGGAGGGGACTTAATGAGGACATTGCCGGACATCTTGCTGGTTCTGCTTCGAGAGACTTCGGAGCTTTAGTACAGCAGTGCCGCGACATTGAGGACTATTGCCGTGCGAGTCAGGCTAAGAAGGCCAAGATTGAGGTGCCACAGGGTACCGGCGGTTCCACTCCCTGGAGGAACAAAAATTTTGCAAACAAGGGCAAGGGCAAACAGTTGGCGGCTAAACAAGCGCCAAACCAGTTTAAAAGGACTGCTACTCAGGGGAATGCAGCTAGACCTCCTGCTCCCAGATGCTCGGGATGCGGGAAGTCACACTTTGGGCCGTGTTCTACCGGGCAGTTGATTTGTTTCCAGTGTGGCAAGGAAGGTCACTATTCCAGAGATTGCCCGACGGCGAGAGTTGCTGCAGTGCAGGCTGTGCCATTACAGATGGTTCCTATTGGAGCACCAGCAGTGCCACCTACTACGGGGCGAGTATACACACTTGATCGTCAGCAGTCGGACAGAGCTCCGAACCTGGTCAGAGGTGTTGTTACCATTGGTGGTTCAGCTATTGATGTATTGTTTGATTCCGGGGCAACGCATTCTTTTGTTGCTACCCCTATTGCTGTGGGGCTTGAGTTGCCCAGTGATGTGCTTTCTCCACCGATGCGGGTGACCACCGCCACCGGAGAAAAATGTTTGACCTCCACTGTTCATCGCGATGTAGCGTTTCAGTGGGATGGCCGTGACTTCTCGGTAGATCTGATAGGATTGCCGATGGCCAACCTGGAGATTATTCTGGGCATGGATTGGTTGTCCAGAAACTGTGCATTGATTGATTGCTGTGCAAAGAGAGTGGTGATGTCTCCGGGTGGGCCCACAGCCAGTTCCTCACCGTTCATTTCAGTCCTGCAGGCGAGGAGGGCCTTGAGAGCAGGGGCATTTGGCTATGTCATGTTGGGAGGTTTGGTGAGTGGGACACATGAGGATCTCACTGGCATTCCTGTGGTGAGGGAATTCCTCGAGGTGTTTCCCGAGGAGATTCCTGAGTTTCCACCACAGAGGGAGATAGAGTTCTCCATAGATTTATTGCCTGCTGTGGGGCCTATATCGTTGGCTCCATACCGGATGTCGCCACCAGAGTTGGCGGAGCTGAAGAAGCATATTGAGGAGCTTTCAGCGAAAGATTTCATACGGCCGAGCGTGTCTCCCTGGGGAGCACCGGTCATTTTTGTGAAAAAGAAAGATGGGACCATGCGGTTGTGCACCGACTACAGACAGTTGAACAAGGTGACAATCAAGAACAAGTACCCTCTTCCACGCATTGATGATTTGCTGGATCAGCTCAGGGGTGCTTGCGTGTATTCCAAGATCGATCTCCGGTCCGGTTACCATCAGATACGGGTAAAGCCGGAGGATGTCCCAAAGACAGCGTTTCGCTCAAGGTACGGGAATTATGAGTACTTGGTGATTCCGTTTGGACTCACAAATGCACCCGCAGTGTTCATGGACTACATGAACAGGATCTTCCAGCCGTACCTAGATCAGTTTGTGATCGTCTTCATTGACGACATCTTAATTTACTCTAAGACGGAGGAGGAGCATGCTGAGCACTTGAAGATTGTTTTGCAAGTGTTGAAAGAGAAAAAGCTATATGCTAAGCCGTCGAAATGCGAGTTTTGGCTCAAGGCGGTGAAATTTCTGGGTCATGTGATTTCTGCTAATGGAGTTGCAGTTGACCCTAACAAGATTGAGGTCGTGATGGATTGGGAGAGGCCCAAGACGGTTACAGAAGTGAGAAGCTTCTTGGGTTTGGCAGGGTACTATAGGAGGTTCTTAGAGGGATTCTCCAAGATGGTGCTACCGATGACTCGCCTTACCCGAAAGGAGACTCCATTCATGTGGACACATGAGTGTGAGGAGTGCTTCCAGGAGTTGAAGGAGAGACTGACTACTGCTCCTGTGTTAGTTCTTCCTGATCCTGCGGAACAGTTTGAGTTATACTGCGATGCCTCTGGTAAAGGACTTGGTTGTGTGTTGATGCAGAAAGGGAAAGCTGTTGCCTATGCTTCAAGACAGTTGAAACCTTATGAGGAGAACTACCCGACTCACGACTTGGAGTTGGCAGCCATTGTTTTTGCTTTCAAGATTTGGAGGCATTACCTGTTTGGCATGAAGTTTGCTGTATTCAGTGATCACAAGAGCCTGAAGTATCTGTTTGACCAGAAGGAGTTGAACATGAGACAACGAAGATGGATGGAGTTCTTGAAGGACTACGACTTTGAGTTGAGGTACCATCCTGGCAAGGCCAATGTGGTAGCCGATGCTTTGAGTCGGAAATCCGTGAGCTTATCCAGCTTGATGATGAGCGACTACGAGGTGATCGAAAAGTTCAGAGATTTGAGAGTGAACTCCTTGTTCGGGGGCGCACTGCTCGAAATGGAAACAGTAGAAGTGATTAATGAGCTGATGGAAAAGATTAAAGAGGCGCAAGTGCAAAGAGAGTGCCTTGATTATGTGAAGAACTGACGTGAATCGACAAGTGTACCGAATCGCGCAAGTAATAAAATGATAAGTAAAGTTCGTATCCACAGAGAGTGTGTCTAAATCAATTAAACTATTCTTTTTAAGATTAAATATTCCAAAAGGTTTTTGACACGAATGTCAGGATTGTGTGGGAAATTGATTTGTAAAATAAAAGACGTGTTTTTGTTATTTTTGAATAATAAAGAATCCAATAAAATAAGGGTTTGAATATATGAGAAAAACGCTGCAGTTAGAGAACACTCACCGATGATCCCCACCTTGTACTCTGGATTAAGTTAAATATTAATATATAAATCGTGAAATTAGATAATTATCAGATAAAGGTATCAATAGTTAATTCTCAATCCCTTGAGGAATTAACCCTTTAATCTCATATAGAACCCTAATTCCTTGAGGTGCCTTATATGAGATCAAGCATAAAGATCGATAATTAAAACATCTACAATATGAATCATGTCTATCCCTAGATCATGTTTATACCGTCGTTCTATTCCCTTTCTGGATTAAAGACCTCAGATCCCTCTTGTTGGCCCTAATCCTCAGATTTATTATTACTTACTAGATTGATCGGATCTAATAATAACAATAACAATACGATCAGAATAGAACGAAATTCAAAAGATAAATATATCAATAAAAACTCAATCCATTGTATCAGGGGTTCACAAGGGTTCGTGACCCTAACTACAACAAAGAGGTTCTAGCCAACCATTATCATGGCTAGAATCCAATATTCAAACGAAAACATAAACTATCAGAACTACAGAAAGGTAGAAGAAGAGATCTCTCCAGAGCTTCCGCCTCCGAATGACCTAGAATTTTGTCCAGAATGAAAAGTGTCTTCTTAGGGTTGCCTTGTGCCCTTTTTATAGCCTGAGAATCCTCCTTTTCTCGCAACTGACAGCTGTCCATCTCAACCCTACGCTTGGAGCGCAGGATCCACGCTCCAAGCGTGGAGCTTCTGCCTCTTTTCGTCTTCTCCACGCTTCAAGCGTAGGGTTCTACGCTTGAAGCATAGACTCACTGTCTTGGGATCTTTTCCTACGCTCCTTTATTTGACCTTGAAATGTATAACGGAAACCTTACAATTTATTACATAAACGTTATAACGGAAATATTAAAGTATGAATTTATTACAGAAACGTTTAACGGAAATATTAAAGTATGAATTTATTACAGAAACGTTTAACGGAAAGATTTAATTAAAATAAAATTGAATTCAAATTTCGAATTTAAAATCTGAATTCAACAGTTGCGCGATCCTCTGATGCTGCAAGCGCCATTCCCACGCTCGTAGCGTGGGCCTTTAGTTTCACTTTGTCCTTTTCAGCTTTAATTTGTGCATTTCTCCTATGGAATCAACATAAAATCAGTATACAACTTTAGATTAAGATATTTGACAAATTAACAGTGATTTTGCCCTTTTCTTGCATCAGATTAAGTAACATTCTTCCTCTTTTTATCTTACAATTCCTTATATGCTGATCGCATATCAAATAATTCCCAGATTTAAACGTTGCTGTCCCCAGCAATGTAAAAGACTCAGTCTAGGACATATTTAATTAATCCAACATAACATTCCAGAGACACTCTCAGACACAATATGCCATGCATGCCTGACTCAACATCATAAACTCCCAATAATGTCTTCAGCTTCTTAGAGATACAAGTCTACATTGGTTACCCCTCACACAGATAAATAATATTCACTCAACACTGAGTGTTTAAGGGTATAATGAGCACTCAATCACTCAAAGCTATAACACTACCATAGGCTTGATCATATTCTAAAAAATTCTTAAAAATGAAGAATCACACACATGCATTAATTGATCAAAAGGACTTCACAAGTTGTAACTTGGCCGGGGTAATAGGGTAGGAATATATGGATAGTAGCTCAAACAACAATGAGATTGAAAACTGATATTATTTCACTTTAACACATTCAATTCAATGATTTTTGCTCCACTAACATCCCCACAGAATTTCGGGAATTAATTCCTTCCAGCCCACCTTTTACTCTTTTCCTCTTTTTTTTTTATAAGGGCATAGATGATTTTTTTTTTTTAATCCCTTAATCACTTAGACCTTTGTGGAGCTTACCTCAATTTCTTTATTTTATTTTCAACACATTCAATGATTCAATCTCAATCAAGGTAAGTCACGAAAAATGGATATAGGCTAAGCCATCAATCAGGCCACAGGTCATTTATCAAGAATTAAGTTCAGGCTCAAAGGGCTAGCAAGGGGAAAATCTCATACAGGTGAGTTATTTTGGCCAATAGCAATTAAGAACAAAATGCCTTTATCATATCAATCAATGCATGCATAATAGAGAAACAAATCAAGTTCTAGAGTATTACAACAGTGAGACCTCTCAACAAAAATTTCAGTGTTTAGGCTAAAAACATCACAGCTATGGTATCAATGCAGACTCAAGAAAATTGACATCAGACATTATCAGAATTTCACAATATTAATTCAGACAAACGAGCAATCATGCAATCTAATTATGCCTATGCAATGTTATGTCAGAAAGCCATACAATATATTCCAAGAATTTAATCATGTACTTAACAAGATGAGCACATTTAAACCTGGGATTTGTTCAAAACAATTTATTTTTTATTTTTTTTTATTTTTTATTTTTTTATTTTTTATTTTTAATGGCACACCAAATAACTATAAAAAATAACTAAGAAAATGAAAAGAGTTAGGATATCTCCCCTGATAGAAGAATTGCAGTTCTAAGGCGCAAGCCCACCATTCCCAGATTTAGAGCATTGTTGTCCTCAGCAATAATTAAACCACAAGAAGGAAAACCTGCACAATGGAACAAGCAGTGGCATCTAGAAGAGACTATAATGCGCACATTAAAACATCAGAGAAAAATATACTAACTAAAATACAAAACAGAAAAATAAAGTAATGTACAAAATCTCCGTCAGCAAGGAGATAAAGTCAAACCTCCATGTCATCCCACTCAGCAGCGTGGGATGACTCAGCAAATGGAGGATCTGGTGGTATTGGTTGCCTTGGTGTTTGGAGCCACCATTCCCAGATTTGGCCCAAACCATGGAGCCATGTTAGAAACTCTTTGAAGCTTTGATTCTTCTGAGAGATAGAATCTCTATGTCTCTTGTCAAACTTTAGCTTCCGGTGTCTCTTCCAATTCTTATTAAAGAGTTTGATCACCTCCTTTCTCACTACCTTCTTCATTGTAGGATGACTCCTCCCTTGGGGTTTCTTCTCATGTTTGCCATCATCCTCATTTAGAATTTTATTGGTATGAGCAGAGGGATCTTTGTCTTTCAATTCAGTCTTTTCTTCCTTCAGTGCTTCAGTCACTACCTTGTTACACAAGAAGATATCTCTTAAAGTTTTAGGAGACTCCTTCAACTCAACCTTCGTGGCACCATTTTCATCATCTGCTTTTCTAGAAACTTCAAGCGCTACACTTTGCTTTTCCTTTAAGATTTCCAGACTAAAACAATCATCTTTGTGAGAAGACTGTTTTAAAGAATCAAAGACATTGATGGTAACGGTCTCATCATTCATCCTTAGTTCAAGCTTCCCGTTTTCAACATCAATCATTGCACGGGCTGTGGCTAGGAAAGGTCTACCCAATATGAGAGGCATTTCATTTTCTACCTCCATATCAAGCACAATAAAATCAGCCGGAAAGATGAACTTGTCAATTTTTACAAGGACATCTTCGACTATACCACTTGGCTTCCTTAAGGATATATCAGCAAGTTGTAAAGATGCTTGAGTAGGCTTCAACTCGGTAATCCCCAAGGAATTGTAAACAGAAAGAGGCATCAGATTAATGCTAGCCCCAAGATCACACAATGCCCGACTGATTTTTGTGTTCCCAATTTCAATAGGGATATTGAAGCTCCCTGGATCATTACGCTTAGGCGGGACCTTCTTGGTAATAATAGCACTACACTCCTCAGTAAGTGCAACTGTTTGACACTCTTGTAGCTTATGCTTCCTGGAAAGGAGATCCTTCATGAATTTTGCATAGTTTGGCATATTAGCCAATGCTTCAGCAAACGGGATGTTCACATGCAATTTCTTGAAAAGATCAAGAAATCTGTCATAACTTTTTGCTTTTAATTCTGGCTTCAACCTTCCAGGATAAGGTGCCATTTTCATAAGATACTCTTCTCTAAGTTCAAATTTTTCTTTTGGAAGAGTAGCTGGCTCCTTCACATCATCAGTCGGTTTCAATATTTCAGGAGATTTTTCAGTTTCTTCTTCAGATTTCTCCTCCTGTTCAACCTTCTCTTCCTCTTCTATAGGTTTTGGTGGGGATGATACCACTTTCCCACTTCTAGTTATAACTGCCATACAATTTTCCTTGGGATTGGTAGTAGTGTTACCAGGAAAGGTACCTGGAGCTCTATCAGATAACTGTTGGGCAAGTTGACCAACCTGATATTCCAGGTTCTTGATTGAAGCTTTTGTGTTCCTGGACTCAGCTCTACTTTCCTCAATGAAAGCATTGGTACTTTTTTGATTAGCCTTACTCTCTTCCATGAAAGCGTTAGTACTTTGGGCTAATGTTCCTACTAAACGCTCCAGGTCGGAAGGCTCTCTTTTTGGAATAGGTGGTGGTTTTAGATAGTTGTCAGATGTCGTATCTAAACCAGTACCTTGATAACTCTTCCTTTGGTAACTATTACCGCCAGCAGAATTATTCTGATTCCTTGAGAAATTTTGCTGATTAGGGCGCTGATCATACCAAATGCCATTTACCTGCAACGGTTGAGCAGAATCTGAAGACATCAATGTAGAACAAGTATTGGTGTCATGATCTTCATGACAATATTCACAGTCAAGAACAACTGCATTTGTTTGAACTTTAGAAAGCTGCAACCTCTCAAAGTTTGCATTCAGATTAGACATCTGTTGTGATAACAACTTTTGCTCTGCCAGCATTGCATTATTATCATTGAGTGGCACTACTTCCCTTTTTCCTGTCCTTGAAGATGTTTCATTCTCATTTTTAGCTAACTTGTCAATCAGATGATATGACTCTGAAGCTAGCTTATCACCCAAAGAACCGCCTGCTGCAGTGTTAATAACCAGTTTCGTCTCTGGTAGACAACCATTGAAAAAGATTCTCACTTGGTCCCCTTGAGATAGGTTATAATGAGGAACCTTTCTCATGAGGGCCTTGAATCTATTCCAAGAAGCGCAGATGGTCTCTCCAAATTGTTGTTTGAAGGAGGTGATATCATTCACCATGTTGTTGTATTTCTCCATGGGGAAGAATTCTGCAAAGAATTTTTCGGACAAGTTTTCCCAAGAAATGATGCTATCAGCAGGTTGTCTTTCCACCCAATCAAGAGCTTTTCCCTTAACAGAAAAAGGAAAAAGTCTCAATCGTATTGCATCATCAGAAACATGTGGAGGCTTTGTAGAGTCACAGATTCGTAAAAATCTGTCAACGAATCTGTGAGGATCTTCATTGTCCTCTCCTCCATACTTTCTCTCTCGGCCAACTGAATGATGTTGGACTTGAGCTCCCATTGATTGTTCCCAAGTTCTGGTGGAACAATTCCAGCATTGGGCCTGTTAAAGATAGGCATGAGGATGGTGTTCATCCTAGGATCAACATTCTGATTAGGAGCAGCCATCTCTAGGGTTTCAGCTACTGGAATGGGAGTTGTCTGTGCCCTTTTTCTTTCCTTCTCTCTTTGAGCAATTCGTTCGCTTCTCCTTAGAAAAGCAATGCTTTGCATACAACTTCAGAGAAAAGATTAGTAGCACAGATTCAAAACAAAAATTTAAAAATAAAATAAAAACAATTAAATCTTTAAAATCAAGATTAATTGATTTTAGAAAAACACTCCCCGGCAACGGCGCCAAAAACTTGACGTGAATCGGCAAGTGTACCGAATCGCGCAAGTAATAAAATGATAAGTAAAGTTCGTATCCACAGAGAGTGTGTCTAAATCAATTAAACTATTCTTTTTAAGATTAAATATTCCAAAAGGTTTTTGACACGAATATCAGGATTGTGTGGGAAATTGATTTGTAAAATAAAAGACGTGTTTTTGTTATATTTGAATAATAAAGAATCCAATAAAATAAGGGTTTGAATATATGAGAAAAACGCTGCAGTTAGAGAACACTCACCGATGATCCCCACCTTGTACTCTGGATTAAGTTAAATATTAATATATAAATCGTGAAATTAGATAATTATCAGATAAAGGTATCAATAGTTAATTCTCAATCCCTTGAGGAATTAACCCTTTAATCTCATATAGAACCCTAATTCCTTGAGGTGCCCTATATGAGATCAAGCATAAAGATCGATAATTAAAACATCTACAATATGAATCATGTCTATCCCTAGATCATGTTCATACCGTCGTTCTATTCCCTTTCTGGATTAAAGACCTCAGATCCCTCTTGTTGGCCCTAATCCTCAGATTTATTATTACTTACTAGATTGATCGGATCTAATAATAACAATAACAATACGATCAGAATAGAACGAAATTCAAAAGATAAATATATCAATAAAAACTCAATCCATTGTATCAGGGGTTCACAAGGGTTCGTGACCCTAACTACAACAAAGAGGTTCTAGCCAACCATTATCATGGCTAGAATCCAATATTCAAACGAAAACATAAACTATCAGAACTACAGAAAGGTAGAAGAAGAGATCTCTCCAGAGCTTCAGCCTCCGAATGACCTAGAATTTTGTCCAGAATGAAAAGTGTCTTCTTAGGGTTGCCTTGTGCCCTTTTTATAGCCTGAGAATCCTCCTTTTCTCGCAACTGACAGCTGTCCATCTCAACCCTACGCTTGGAGCGCAGGATCCACGCTCCAAGCGTGGAGCTTCTGCCTCTTTTCGTCTTCTCCTCACTGTCTTGGGATCTTTTCCTACGCTCCTTTATTTGACCTTGAAACGTATAATGGAAACCTTACAATTTATTACATAAACGTTATAACGGAAATATTAAAGTATGAATTTATTACAGAAACGTTTAACGGAAATATTAAAGTATGAATTTATTACAGAAACGTTTAACGGAAAGATTTAATTAAAATAAAATTGAATTCAAATTTCGAATTTAAAATCTGAATTCAACAGTTGCGCGATCCTCTGATGCTGCAAGCGCCATTCCCACGCTCGTAGCGTGGGCCTTTAGTTTCACTTTGTCCTTTTCAGCTTTAATTTGTGCATTTCTCCTATGGAATCAACATAAAATCAGTATACAACTTTAGATTAAGATATTTGACAAATTAACAGTGATTTTGCCCTTTTCTTGCATCAGATTAAGTAACATTCTTCCTCTTTTTATCTTACAATTCCTTATATGCTGATCGCATATCAAGAACCAGGACGGTGTGTCTTGGAACGAGGATGGATTGCTGCTGTTCCAAAAAAGGATTGTTATTCCTCGAGGGCCATTGACCGAAGAGGTTATGGCAGAGGCTCATAAGGGCCGGTTTACTATCCACCCTGGTGCCACAAAAATGTACCAGGACTTAAAGAGAAATTTTTGGTGGCCGGGCATGAAGAAGGACATAGTGGTCTACGTGTCCAAATGCCTTATATGTCAGAAAGTAAAGATTGAGCACCAGAAACCGTCTGGTAAACTTCAACCTCTTGAAATTCCACAGTGGAAGTGGGAGAGTATTTCCATGGACTTCGTGGTGGGATTGCCTAAAACTCAGGCTGGTTGTGACTTTATTTGGGTCATAGTGGACAGATTGACCAAGTCTGCCCATTTTCTTCCAGTGAAGGTGAGCTTCACTACAGAGCAGTTGGCCAAACTATATGTCCGTGAGATTGTGAGGCTTCACGGGGTGCCCGAGAGTATCATCAGTGATAGGGACCCGAAGTTCACATCTCGGTTCTGGGACGCGCTGCAGGAGGCTTTTGGTACGCAGTTGAGATTGAGTACCGCCTATCACCCTCAGACTGATGGACAGACTGAGCGGACCATCCAGACATTGGAGGACATGTTGAGAGCTTGCACATTGGAGCAAGGTTCTGCATGGGATAGGTACCTTCCGTTGGTAGAATTCTCGTACAACAACAGTTTTCATGCTAGTCTGGGCATGGCACCCTACGAGGCGCTGTATGGTAGGAGGTGTCGAACTCCTACCTGCTGGTCTGAGGTTGGAGATAAAGAGCTTTTTGGCTTGGACTTTGTCCAAGATACTACCCAGCAGATCCAGATGATCAGGGAAAAATTGAAGCAGGCGCAGAATCGCCAGAAAAGCTACTATGATGTCAAGCATCGACCACTGGAGTTCAGTGAGGGTGAGCACGTGTTTGTGAAACTTTCACCTGTCACCGGTGTTGGACGGGCACTCGGAGTGAGGAAGTTGAGCCCGCGGTTCATTGGGCCCTACCAGATCCTTGGTAGAGTAGGACCTGTTGCCTATCGACTTGCCTTACCTCCGAACCTAGCCAACATCCACGACGTGTTTCACGTGTCTCAGCTTCAGAAGTACATAGCAGACCCTTTGCACGTGGTGCAGCCGGATGATGTGGAGGTTCGGGAGAACCTAAAGACTCCCGTCGGACCACTCAAGATCCTCGACCGAGGCGAGAAACAGCTTAGGAGCAAGATCATTCCGATGGTCAAGGTGCAGTGGGCTGGGCGTAGTCCCGAGGAGTGCACGTGGGAGCGAGAGGATGAGCTTCTTCGGCAGTATCCCGACTTTCGAGACAGGTATATTCTGATTTTGAGGACAAAATCCTTAAAAAGGTGGGGTGAATGTAAGAACCCGCACCGCTAATTAAGGTAATTAGTGAATTAATTATGATAATTAGGAAATAATTCCATAATTGACCCTAATAATTATTAATGGGCTTAAATAATTATATTGATTGAGTAAAAATGCTGAAAGTCGCTTTTCGGAAGAAAAGCGCAGATACCGGTTTTGCTACCCGGTATAAATGCGTACCGGAAAAGTATCCCAGAAAATTATAACGAATGCATGATAATTACTAGAATATTATGTAGGACTTGTAAAACAAGTTTCAAGTCAAAATAACGTAATCTGATGCCAGAACTGATACTGGCTATGGAAAAGCGCGTAGCGGAAAGGTGCTCCGAAAAATAAAATAAAAATATGAAAAATCTTAGAAAAATGTGTAGGTCTAGAATCCAAAGTTTGGGATCAATATCTTTTGCTTTGCTATTAAGACTAATACTGCGCGATTTGGCTTAAGTGGCTATATATACTTAATGGCACAAGTTTCTAGGTCAAATTGTGCAGCCTCCTACGTGAGTTTGTGCTGGTGTTGAGCTCTCTTTGCTGCACCTCCACCCTTTGTGCTTCCTTTGTTCTTCTTCTTCTTCTTTTGGCCTAGATTATCACCTTTCATGCTTGTTCCATCACTTTAAACACTTGTGAGGGTGAGAGTGAGCCTTGAGATTACATTGTTGGTCTCATTCTGAGTTGAGAAGGCTGTTTTGGTTGAGGTGTGAGGCTGAGTTGGTGTTGTGTGGGTGTTGAAGCTTCAAGTAGCTTCCTTGGTGAAGAAAGAACTCACCTTATTGCTCCATTTTCGTCCTCCCTAAAGTCTGTACCTTGGAGCTGACTTGTGAGCTCCAAGAGCACCATTGTTGGCTGCTTAAAGCTTGGGGTAAGTTTCCTCACCTTTGATCTTAAGTTTTAATGCTTAAAGTTGATGTCTTGGCCATGTTTAATGAGTAAACAAGAGGGTATAATGAGTAGGAACCTAAAACAGATTAAAGATGCATGCTTTAACGTGTACATGTGTTAAAAGTTGAATCTTTGGGTTGGATATTCATGAAATGCAGAAACTGCATTCTGTCGTGAGATATCCGGATATTTGTCGAACAGATATCCGGATATCAGTATACGGATATGGTATCCGGATATGCATATCCGGATATGGTATCCGGATATCCATATTCGGATATGGGATCTGGGTATCCGGATATGGTATATCCGGATATGGTATATCCGGATATGGCCAGTATGATATCCGGATATGGTATATCCGGATATGTCCCTTGAGATATCCGGATATCCTGGGTTTGCGCAGACAGTAGTTGTGCTGTATGAACAGCAAACTATTGGGGGTTTGTGGACCCTAGATTAAGGAAGTTTAACTTCTGTAATTAACGAACTAAGTCAGAATCATATGATTAAGGGCTTATGGCTTTGTTGGAAGCCTTAAGACGTAAAACGTAAAAGAAAGGCGTAGTCTTTAAGTTGTATGCTTATGTTGCATAATTAATGATATAATATTGGTCCATATCAGATTGTGATACTGCTGTGTTTGGACGTAAGAGAGGTTGGACTCTTGGTTTGGATAGCTAGCTTGCAAGGTAAGCTTTCGTGTCCTCGGTTTAGCCATTTTGTTGTTCCACCATGTCCCACGGGGATGGGTTTATGCATGCTGTGTTACATGCTTTGATGTTTTGGAAATGCTGTTGAACTATTATATGCAATGAGCTTTTATGATATGCATGTGGTGTCCACCTATACGGTAAGCCTGAGTATGTAGTACATACAAGATGGTGAGGCTGTGGGTGAGGTGCAAGCGGTGTTCCTTGTACTCATGTAGGTATAGACGTATTCCTGCATTTCTCTGGCCAGTAGATTTGATAAACACACATGGCATGATTATCTGCTGCATCGCATAGTTTTGGAACTTATATTGTAAATACTGTTTTTGAACTTATATTACACATGTAAGTGAGCTTGGGGTGGAAGATCCTTGAGGACCCCTTGTCTTACTGAGATTTCTTGTTTAGAGATCTCACCCCACGTTTGGGGACGCTTATTTCAGGATCAGGTAATGTTGAGGGCTCAGGTGGCAGGAGGCCAGAGCTGAGTTGATATTATGTTATGCTGTCATGCTGGATGTTGACTGCTGTTATGTTTTCCGCTTTGAATATGTTATTTTGTTGAGACTGTTATTGGGCGTTGTTGCCTTATTTGGTGAGCATGGGGTTTGTCCATGCCACATGGTTGGTTATTGTCTTTTATTGAATGTTGTAATTAAAGTATCAGGATTTTGACCCAGGCTACGTGTTGTAGTCCTGTGGCTTTAGATACTCACTTTATATTTATGTATGAGGTATTCCGTTAGTTGTCTTGCAATTTACATACAGGCAGTATTTTATGAAATTGATTAAGTAATCAAGTTGGCTAAGGTTAATGACGTCATAATTGAATTAAAGAAAAAGTTATTCCGCATTTTAATTAAGAGTGGCTTAATACGATAGTATGTTAACAATCCGGGTTAACACGGGCTGTTACAGTGATGAACAGTTTTCTCCGGGATGTTATTTGCGCTCCAGAAACCTTTTACAACTCCCATCCTCTTACCGCGGTCCAGATTAAAGAACTGGAGGAGAAGGAACTTTGTTGTGTGAAGATGGCTGGATTGGCAAGGCCTTTGCTTTCTCTTAAGCAAAAATATCTTCGCACTCAAAATGAGGCAGCTGCATCCCGGGAGGAGAAAGCCAAGACATATGCCGAGTTGCTGAAGGTGAAGGAGGATTTCTCCTCTCTGAAAGAGGAGCATGACCAAACAGTTACTGACCTAGCCAAAACAAAGGAGGACTTCACTACTCTTCAGCGGGACAACACTCAGCTTTGAAGCCTGCATGCCACTGATGGCTTGAAGATGAGAAGTTGGAGGAGCAGTTGAAGGAAGCTGAGGCTAGTGCCCAGCTTTACCGAGTGAACTTAAAAAATCCATCACTAGTTCATCCTATAATGCATTAACCCAACTTTTAGTCCTTAATCCAGATCTGCCTTTGAGTGTGGCCGGCTTGAATGCTCGTGCATATGTCAGCAACGGCCAAATTACCTGCTTCTGCATCTCCAGCAGGTGACCCAGTCACTCATACTGAGGGGGGAGGATCTGTCGTCAAAGAAGGTGACGAGGAATGTAATCGGTCCACTGAGGTTTATGCGACATCAGAAGAGATCCCGGGGACTTAGCCCACTGAGGTTCTTTCGGCACCAGAAGAGACCCCTGCCACCCCTGCTGAGTGAAGGTCCGGGATGCCAGTTATCCTTGTAATTTTTTTTTTTCATTTAGGGATCTTGGGCCGAGGTGCTTCCCGGTCTTTCATAACCCCTTTTTGAAGTTCTTTATTTGCCTTCACATTTTGATATTTTCGTATTGCATGTTCCTTTAACGACTTAGACGCATTTGGTAAAGTATTGAGGTTCGCCTTTTTCTGGGCTGCCTGAAGTATTTATTAAATACTTCTAAGGACTTATGTTTTTGCTGAACGAACTTGCATGTTTGTTTTCTAAGTTTGTGACTAAGGCAATTAAGGATATCAAACCTTGTGTGAGTTGCTCCTCATCTGGGACGGGTTATTTTATAACTCAGATAGATCTTATTTTCGTAACTTGTGCATTTTACGAGTTATATGTTAAGCTTTATCGGAGTTTTCCCCATCCGGGACGGGTTATTTTTACAACTCAAATAAATTTTATTTTCTCAACTCGTGCATTTTACGAGTTTAATTTTATTGACCTGGCCGAGGTCAAAGCATTGTACGGATTCCGCTTTCTGTCATTTTCCATGACACATGTTTATTTTGACTTAGCCATTTTGGCAAGTTTGCATTGATGGTGGTGGTTTTCTTTGTTGACTTAACCGTTTCATCATAACCTGGCTTTAATAACCAGGTTTTACCTAAGGTAAAGGCAGTATTGTCATTTGTCCCTCTTAGGCCCATAGACCAAGGTAAGGAGCATTTCGACTTGATCAGAGTCAGTATGACAAATCTTAAAAAAGAAAAATCCCTCATTTATTGATATCAAATTTGTCGATTACACGAATTTTCCTGCAAATCCGGCTTTAATCAAGACCCTAAAAAAGGAAAAATAATTCTGCTAGAAAAATTTCAAATAAATTGAAAACTTCAACTCTTCAGAAGGTGGATCCCGGATTTAGGTGTAATATATTTTCAGCTTATCCGCTTTCCAGGTCCTCTTGATTCCTTTGCTGTCTGGGTACTCGTTTGGTATCCCCATAGGACAAAGTATAGTTGATGAACCCAGTTTTCTTTGGCATCCATCATTCGTTTCCTGAGTCCGTTAACATTACCTTGTTTGCAACATTAGCTTGCCCATTTGACTGTGGGTGTTCCATAGATGCAAAGCGGTGTCTGACCTTTAAGTCCTTCATCAGCTCCTGGAACTGCTTATCAGCGAATTGTGTTCCATTATTAGTCACCACTTCGGCTGTTTTTCTAAACCTGGAGACAATATTCCGCTCAAAGAACCTCCGCACTCTAGCCGAAGTTATTGTGGTAACTGGCTCCGCTTCTATCCACTTGGAGAAGTAATCTACGGCTACAATTAGCCACTTTAACCGCCCTTCTGCAGCCTTGAAGGGTCCCAGCAAATCCATTCCCTATTTGAAAAAAGCCATGGAGCCGAGATGTATTTCAATTCTTCCGGTGGTGAAAGAATTAACTTGGCATACTTCTGACAACTATCACATCTTTTGACATGCTCTTTGGAGTCTGCTTCCATGGTTGGCCAGTAATAACCAGCTCGGAGGGCTTTCCTAGCCAAAGCTTTTCCCCCATGTGTTGGCCATTGATTCCTTCATGTATCTCGGCCAACACATATTCTGCTTCTTCCGAGTTTAAGCATTTTAACTTAAGAACATGCAACCTCTTTCTATATAGCTGGTCATCCACAATTGTGTATTGTGTTGCATCGGACCAGCTTCCTGGATTCCAATGGATCCTCAAGCAATGTCCCTTTCTCAAGTATGCCACTATGGGTTGCCTCCAGTCGTTTGCCGAGGTGATTATTGATAAACCCCTAGTTCATCAGGTTTTTCAGCATAAATTAGTATCAATTTGTGTGATTAATTGGATGAAAAGGGGGTTAATGTCTTAGAAATCCACAAGTGCAAGTTCTGAAAGCTTTGTGAAAATTTACACTGTCTTGTAGGGAAAGGAAGCCCAAAAAGCAACAGAAAGAAGGAAGAAGATTTTGGAGAAAGGGGGAATGCCCAAGTGTTGAGCACTAAAAAGGCCACACGGACTGTTTTAGCGCGCTGCTGCAGATTGAAGGAGAAAGTTGCTGGTGCTCAGCGCTAAAACGTCCACACCGAACGTTTTAGCGTGCTGCTGTTGGAAAAGTTTCGGGTCTTGGGCGCTAAAACCTCCTGATCAACCATTTTAGCGCCCTTATGTGGAAAAAGTCTCTGGTTTGGGACGCTAAAACATTCAAATCAAGTGTTTTAGTGTTGGAGTCAGTTAAAAGCAGTTGGGTATTTGCCAGCCATGGACGCTAAAATGCCCATCAAGATCGTTTTAAGGCCCAATGCAGTTAAAAGCAGTTGGACCAGCGTCAAGCATGGACGCTAAAACGCCCATCAAGATCGTTTTAGCGCCCATGTTATTTTTCAGCAGAATTTGTAACACTATAAAAGGCAAAGGCCTTCAAATTTTTATCTAACTACCATCTCTCTCTCTCCTACATCAGATCATCTGATCTGACTTCTCTCTCTTATTTTCCAAATTCTTAGGAGTAGTGTTTCATATGTAATTACACTTGAAGATTGAAGACTTATTATCATGACAATGGAGTTTGTTCTTTCTTCTTCTCTTGTATTTATTTCAATTATGTCTGAGTAGAGTCCTTTGTAGTCTGATTCAATGGAACTCAAGTGTGAATTTATGAATGGTTAATTAGATATTTTGTTTCTCTATTATGTGATTTGTATGAAGTTGTCTTGATTAATTCTTCTTGTTAATGGAATAGTGTAGAACATACATGTTTACATTATTCTATAGTTGACAACTTCATCATTAGTGTTTTAGTAGTCAAGACATTGACGCTATGATACTAGTGTAATCTTAAGACCTTAGTAATTAATGCATGTATTATGAAAGGAATCACCAAGACATTGGGGTTTCTGATTAATGTGTCCATCAGGGTAGTAAGACATTACATCTTGATGATAAGTAAAAGGTTGATTAACATCACATAATAGATAATTCATGATGGAAATTGGTTCATCCATAAGTTCATGCTTGAGAGAAATTGACATCTGACCACTTGTTAATTTATATTCATATTTTGTGTGTTTTGAGATTCTTTAATTTTATGTAATCTAAATTTCTAGTGACAAGAAATCCATGCAATTCAAAACTTTTTGGTTGATTCAACTTAATAACATTTGGATAGTCAGTGCTTGACACAATTCCTCGTGGGAACGATCTTTACTTATCATTTTTATTACTTGTATGACTAGTGCACTTGCTAATCTGACAACAAGTTTTTGGCGCCGTTGCCGAGGAATTGATGTTCAACATTGACAAATACCATTAGTTGTTGAGATTGAATCTTTTACTTTTCAGCATTTTAATTTTTTGTTGTATGAATTTTTGTTCTCTGGTAATTCTGGTGTATGCAAGGTACTATTGATCAAAAATCTTTGTTGTTTGATCCAGAAGTAGAAAGGACAATTAGAAGGAATAGAAGGGCAGCCAGAAGAAGGCAGCAAGTATTGGAAAGTGGTGAACCAAGTACTACAGTACAGGAAGGAATTATGGCAGAAAAACACGTGCAACCACCACAAAGGACATTGGGAGATTACATGACTCCTGCTGTTATTCCACCCATTGGAAGTGTGGTTAGACCTACTGTGGAGCCCAACAATTTCTAATTGAAGCCTGCACTGGTACAGTTGATGCAAAAGGAACAGTTTGCTGGAACAAGTGCAGAAGATCCATATCTGCACATTGAGAATTTCTTGTTGTTAAGTGACACTGTGAAAATCAATGGAGTGACAAGAGATGCCATTCTGTTGAGGCTATTTACTCATTCACTGAAGGATGATGCCAGGAGATGGTTGCAGTCACTGCCACAAGGAAGTATTACTACTTGGGATGATCTGCAGACCAAGTTTTTGGCCAGATTCTTTTCAGCATCCAAGAGGGAAAAGTTGAAGGATGAGATCACAGGATTCAAGCAGAAAGAGTCAGAGTCCATTTATGAGGCCTGGGAAAGGTTTAAGACATTGTTGAGGAAATGTCCACAACATGGGATTGAAGTGTGGAATCAGGCATCAATCTTTCTTCAAGGGATGACTACTAATACTAGGACATTGGTGAATGCCACTGCTGGTGGGTCATTGACAACCAAGACTCCTCAGGAGGCACTTGACATATTTGAATCTTTGGCATCTCAGGAATTTGACAATGCTCCAGTGGCTGATAGAAGAACAGGAATCATTAAGTTGGATGGGTATGATGCTCTGCTAGCCAAGAATGATCAATTGATGCAAACTCAGAAAGAGCAACAGCAACATTTGGATGCTCTCACTAAGCAACTATCCAATCAAAAGGTTGCTTCAGTGGACACTAACTGTGTGTGTGCAATTTGTGGGAAAAGTCATGTAACAGATGATTGTGATTATGGGGTATCTCCAGAACAAGCTGAGGTTAATGGAGTATGGTATGATCAGAGGAACCCTAACAACCAAGGGCAAAATCTATATGTGCCACCATGGAAGAATATGAATCAACACCCTGGGTTTATTTACAGTTCCAACCATCAGTTAAATCCTCCATTACATCCTCCTCCACCACATTCACCACAGCAAGGAGATACTTCTGCATGGGAGAAAGATTTTGCCCAGTTATCAAAGACTACTCAAGATTTCATTCAAGGGTCAAATTCTTTCAGAGAAGAAACTTCTACATTCATGCAAGAAACTAAAACTTCATTCAGAAACCAGGAAGCATCCATCCGGAATTTGGAGACACAGATTGGTCAGTTATCAAGGCAGATATCTGAGAGATCACAGGGCAAGTTCCCTGGTGATACAATGGTGAATCCAAAGGAGCACTGCAAAGCTATTACTACAAGAAGTGGGCTTGTGCTTCAACCTATTCAAAAGAAAGTGGAAGGCAAGAAGGATGAAGAAGAAGTAATTGTAAAGGATGTAGTAGAAGATGATGAAAAAGAAACAGTGAAGGAAGATAAGAAAAAAGATGAGGTAGTAGTTGAAAATAACTCTTCACCTAAGAAGATGATGAAGTGGGAGAAGAAGAAAATGGCTGACAAGCAAGATCAGCCCATTAACTTGTCCCCGTATGCGAAGGTTCCTTATCCTCAGAGGTTGAAGCAAGGAATCCAGAAACAACATTATGCAAGATTTCTGGATATCTTTAAGAAGTTGCAGATCAACATTCCATTTGCTGAGGCCTTCGAGAATATGCCTCACTATGCCAAATTCATGAAGGATATTCTGTCTAAGAAGAGGAAACTGAGGGATGGTGAGACAGTGGCCTTAACAAAAGAGTGTGGTGCCCTTATCCAGAAGAAACTTCCACCAAAATTAAAAGATCCAGGAAGTTTCTGCATCCCTATTGCCATTGGAGATGTGGAAGTAGGGAAGACACTTTGTGATTTGGGGGCTAGCATAAATTTGATGCCATTGACTATATGTAAAGCCTTGGGAATCAACTTATTGAAGGATACTAATCTTATTCTGCATCTTGCAGATAGATCTATCAAGAGACCGGAAGGTGTGGTAGAAGATGTTTTGGTTAAGGTGGATAAGTTCATTTTTCCAGTGGACTTTGTGATTCTAGATATGGAAGCAGAAGATACTGAAAGCCCTCTACTTCTAGGGAGGCCATTCTTAGCAACTGCTAGATCCTTGATTGATGTTGAACAAGGGAAGCTTATGCTAAGGGTGAATGAAGAGACAGTCACAATTGATGTGTTTGAAGCAATTAAACATCCTGTTGATGTTGAGGATTGTTTCAGGATTGATATCATCCAGGAGGTTGTGGATGAAGTAACAGGAGAAGAAGACCTGTTATTGGAGGAAGACCAATGTAAGGAAGACACCAGTGGGGAATATTATCAGGAAGAACCGGTAGTTGAGGAGCTTGAACAGAAGGTCGATGACATTCCTAAGGGAGCACCTAAGGTAGAATTAAAATAACTGCCTTCAAATTTGAAATATGTGTTCCTTGGGGATGACCAAACCTACCCGGCTATTATCAATGTATTCTTATCTGAAGGGGAGGAAGTGAAGTTGGTAGAGGTACTCAAGAAAAACAAGACAGCCATGGGATGGTCATTTTCAGATCTTAAGGGTATGAACCCTTCATTCTGCACTCACAAGATACTGATGGAAGAAGAAGTACCAGTGAGGCAACCACAGAGGAGACTTAATCCCACTCTGAAAGAGGTAGTAAGGAAAAAGGTGGTGAAGTTACTTGATGCTGGAATGATTTACCCTATTTCAGACAGTGCTTGGGTGAGTCCAGTTCAAACAGTACCCAAGAAAGGAGGGATGACTGTAGTCAGAAATGAAAACAATGAACTGATCCCTACAAGAATAGTGACTGGCCGGAGGATGTGTGTAGACTACCGGAGACTCAACAAAGCAACCCGAAAGGACCATTTCCTTATTCCATTCTTGGACTAGATGTTGGAGAGGTTAGCAGGACATGCTTTCTACTGTTTCTTAGACGGATACTCAGGCTATAATCAAATAGCTGTGGCTCCGGACGATCAGGAGAAAACTACATTCACTTGCCCCAATGGAATCTTTGCATACCGGAGGATGCCTTTTGGCCTATGCAATGCACCCGCAACTTTTCAAAGGTGCATGCTTTCCATATTCTCTGACATAGTAGAAAGATGTATTGAGATTTTCATGGATGATTTTTCTGTGTTTGGTCCTACTTTTGATGCATGTTTAGAAAACTTGGATAGTGTTTTGAAAAGATGCCAAGATTGCAATCTTGTGCTGAATTGGGAGAAATGTCACTTCATGGTGACAGAGGGTATTGTTTTGGGACACAAAGTGTCCAACAGAGGAATTGAAGTAGATAAGGCCAAAATCTCTGTTATAGAGAAACTACCCCTTCCCATAAATGTTAAAGGTGTGAGAAGTTTTTTAGGACATGCTGGATTTTACCGTCATTTCGTAAAAGACTTTTCAAAGATAGCAAAACC
This sequence comes from Gastrolobium villosum, assembly GCA_032173675.1. Taxonomy (NCBI): domain Eukaryota; kingdom Viridiplantae; phylum Streptophyta; class Magnoliopsida; order Fabales; family Fabaceae; genus Gastrolobium; species Gastrolobium villosum. The sequence continues at coordinate 44,363 of JAVKPL010012637.1, forward strand.
ATTGTGCAGGTTGTTAGGAAAGAATCAAGAGTTTCTGTTTACTGATGACTGCTTGCATGCATTTAATATGTTGAAAGACAAGTTGATTACTGCACCCATAATCATGGCACCTGATTTTTCATTACCTTTTGAACTTATGTGTGATGCTAGTGATTTTACTGTGGGAGTAGTGCTAGGCCAAAGGAAGGATAAATTATTGCATCTCATTTACTATGCCAGTAAAATTCTTAATGAAGCACAAAAGAATTATGCTACTACAGAAAAAGAGTCATTGGCAATAGTGCATGCATTTGACAAATTCAGGTCATATCTGCTAGGGTCCAAGGTTATTGTTTATACTGACCATGCAACTTTGAAGTATTTGTTAGCCAAGCAGGATGCTAAACCCAGGTTGCTCCGGCGGATGTTACTTCTGCAAGAGTTTGAAGTAGAGATTAAGGACACAAAGGGAGTTGAAAACTTGGTAGCTGATCATTTATCAAGGATCACAGAGACGGATTTACAAGAGGGTCCGGAAGTAGTGATCAAGGAAGAGTTTCCTGATGAGCAAATACTGGCTATAAGCACTGTTTCCCAGTTGGTGCATAATCAAGTTTTGTTTGTTTACACCCCACCATGGTTTTCTGATTTTGCTAACTACAGAGCTGCTGGAGCCATGCCAAAGGATTTCACTTACCAACAGAGGAAGAAATTTCTGCATGATATGAGGAGATACATCTGGGATGAACCATATCTCTTCTATAGATGTTATGATGGAGTAATAAGAAGATGTATTCCAGAGGAGGAGCATAAGAGTGTTTTATGGCACTGTCATGGTTCAGCCTATGGTGGTCACTTTGCAGGTGAGAGAATAGTAGCCAAGGTTCTGATGAGTGGTTTTTATTGGCCTACATTGTACAAGGATGTCCGAAAATATGTGGAGGCGTGTGACAATTGCCAAAGAACTGGGAACATCTCCAGGAGACATGAAATGCCTTTAAATAACATCCTGGAGGTGGAGATTTTTGATGTTTGGGGTATGGATTTTATGGGACCCTACCCTTCATCTTACTCTAACAAGTATATCCTGGTAGCAATTGACTATGTTTCTAAATGGGTTGAAGCCATAGGCACTCCATCTAATGATTCTCGAGTAGAGATTGCCTTTTTGAGAAAGAACATCTTTGCCAGATTTGGAGTTCCGAGAGCCATCATCAGTGATAGGGGCACTCATTTTGATAATAGGTGGGTTGAATATGCTCTTGCAAAGTATGGAGTCAGACACAAGATAAGCACTCCATACCATCCACAGACTTGTGGTCAAGTTGAAATTTCCAACAGGGAATTGAAAAGAATATTGGAGAAGACTGTTGGGAATGCTAGGACTCAACGGTCCAAGAAACTTGATGACACCTTGTGGGCATACAGGACAGCATTCAAGACTCCAATTGGAATGTCTCCATTGCAATTGCTGTTTGGGAAAGCATGTCATTTGCCTGTTGGGTTGGAACATAGAGCATTGTGGGCTGTCAAGTTTTTAAACTTCGACTCCATGGCAGTAGGTGAAAAAAGGTTGCTGCAATTGGATGAACTAGATGAATTCCGTCTGTAAGCATATGAGAGTGCCAGCCTATACAAGGAGAAGAATAAATTATGGCATGATAGGAAGATCACACCTAGGGATTTCAAAGTGGGAGATCAGGTGCTGTTATTCAACTCAAGGTTGAAATTGTTTCCAGGAAAGTTGAAGTCCAGCTGGTCTGGACCTTTTGTAGTTAAGAGCATGAAGCCTTATGGAGCGGTGGAAATATGTTCTTGGGACTCTGACCGAAGTTTTACTGTTAACGGTCAGAGGTTGAAGCTTTACATTAGATGTGCTGTGGACAGACAACTGAATTCAGTTGCCTTGTTGGAGGTAAGTTAGATCATACCCATCAGGCTCGCGACGTTAAACACGCGTTGAGTGGGAGGCAACCCACTGTACCAGGTATATGACTTTGATGTTAATACCATGTCCAAAGAAGAGAAGAGGGAAGAGTTTTGAAAAAAAAATTAAGAAAAAAAAATCTGACAAGTGCTCGGCGCTAAAACATCCATTCTGGACGTTTTCGCGTTCTGAGAGTTGCATTAAGTGCAAAATCTCTGGCCATGCGCGTTAAAACTTAGACACTGAGCATTTTAACGCTCTACAAGAGTACTTATAAAAGAACTCTCTGACCAAAAGCGCTAAAACGTTCACACTGACCGTTTTAGCATTTTACTAATGCATCAATTGCAAGCACTCTGGCCCAGCGCGCTAAAATGCCTGTCAAGACCGTTTTAGCGCGGAGCTGCACACAATGTGTGTCCACTTATCTGGTCCTGGGCGCTAAAACGGTTGGATTCAACGTTTTAGCGTCGTGTCACTTACTTTGAAATACACGATTTTTCCCTCACTTCTCCCTCACTCTTCTCTTTCACACAATCATTCTCTACACATATCCTCTGCACCTTATGTTGATTTTATCTTCCACATTCCATTCATCTCATCAATATCAAGGTATGTATCATCTTTCCTTCCTTTTCCCTTTCTTTTAGCCGAGTTCTTGTGTTCATGAATAATATCTAGTTTTTTTCTTAGGTTATAATTTTTTATTTTCTTCATCATAATTCCATGTAATTTGTGTTATATATATCCTTGTTGTGGTTGTGTTGTGGCTGAAGATAATGCATGATTTTTGGGTTTGAGGTTTGTTTATCATGTATTTTACTGTCAACCTTATGCGCACAAACACAAGGTGTTCGATGGAATGCCCGACTCAGAATAGTCAGGGCGCTAAAACGCTGGTCCTCCACGTTTTAGCGCTCAGGCAGTGCACACACGTTTACGGCTAGGCCGCTAAAACGTTCCCAGTGACCGTTTTAGCGCTCAGTGTAAGAACCCGCACCGTTAATTAAGGAAATTAATGAATTAATTATGATAATTAGGAAATAATTCCATAATTGACCCTAATAATTGTTATGAGGCTTTAATAATTATAATTAGTGGGTAAGAATGCTGAAAGTCACTTTTCGGAAGAAAAGTGCAGATACCGGTTCTGCTACCCGGTATAAATGCGTACCGGAAAAGTATCCCGGAAAATTATAACGAGTGCATGATAATTACTAGAATATTATGTAGGACTTGTAAAACAAGTTTCAAGTCAAAATAATGTGATCTGATGCCAGAACTGGTACTGGCTATGGAAACGCGCGTATCGGAAAGGTGCTCCGAAAAAAAATATAAAAATATGAAAAATCTTAAAAATAGAAAAATGTCACACCCTTTATGTGATCTAAATATTCTTAATATATAATTGAAATAATTAAGGGTATTGAGGCTAATCCCTAATTAAATAGATTATATAGATCACTTGACATTAATTAATTTCCAAACCCAAATTATTGCTCCAAACCATAGGCAATAATATTAAATATAAAAAATATTAAAATTATTCATATTAATATTATATGTATGAAGAAAACATAAAGTAACACATACAATCAAATCATAAGAATACATGACATAAAAGTTTGCTTAATTTGATTCACACAGTGCATAAATATTAACATTCAGTCATAGGTTTAGAACCTGTTATACCTATTTATCATCTTATTGCCACATGCAATTAATGTCAAATTATGCAGTAGATTTACTCACTTTTATTCAATAAAATGATCCAGCAGCACCTTCAAATAAAGTAAATATTAATTTTTATATGTTAAGCTATAATCACAAACCCCAATTACTGCAAAACATTATTAATTGCATTTAATTAATTGTCAATCTTAAGTCACGATGCAATACCTAGCAATCAATGAGCCTAAAAACATTACAACAACGTTTAAAATGAAGGTGAACTTGACATAAATGTGCCAATTAAATAAAGGGTTCATTTTTTCTGCAGTTACTGTAGATAAGTTATCTGCAGTAAGCCCAATACGACGTCGTTTTGGGGCGGAAATCATGGTGTTTTTGTAATTTTAATTTATTTCAGGGTTATAATAGTCTTTATATTTATGATTTTTTAAGATCTCAATACCAAAAGACATCATTTTAGGAATAAATTCATATAACTTATCTGCATTAACTGCAGAAATATTTTTCCCTTAAATAAAATACGGAAGAACCATATAGCCAAATGAAATATGAAACCAATTTCACTAAATGCAAAATGTGAAAACCCACTAAAATGTCCCAAAAAGGACAAAGTTTATTAATTATGGGACCTACCCATGTGAACCTATTTCAAAAAAGTATGCAAAGCTCCAATTGGTTTTCACTTATTTCACTAAAGTCAAAACCAAAGGTCTAATAATTTAGAGGCTCAAATCAGATATGAAATCTAAATTACGAAAAATAACATGTCAGCCAAAACAAATATTGAAACTTTAATGATTAAAGCCCAACAAGAATGTCAGTAGCCCACTTAATGTAATATCAAAAGAATATCACAAATAAGAGTAATTAGACAAAGCAATAAAGACTTGTGTATACAGTGTCGTATAAAGGATGTCAGTTTCTACCACAAAATCAGCATTTAAGATTATTCAAACTTAAGATAATACGGAAGTCAAGGACATGACTTTAACACTTTAAGCTCACATATACAAAGCATTAGCAATTAATGCGTGAGCGACATAACTATACAAAGACAATAATAGTGTAACAGTAATACACTCCCTAAAGTCATGAAAATCGAAAATCTAGTCAAAACATTAAACATGGAATTTCACAATTTAAACAGTGCATAAACAATACTAAAGTCCAAAAAAAAACTAAAATGTAGAGACCCAGTCAAAAGTTTCAACCCACATTGAAAAGATAGGGCCAATCCAATAATAATCCACTAAAATCACTATAACAGTTCACAAATATATTAGAAATCTAGTTTTCAAATATCACGGAACCAAATGTGAAAAAACAACAATCTAAATGGATTATAGAGTGACATGAGAATGAAGGTAACAATGTTACTACTTAAAAATTGTAAAAACTAAAACTTCATGAAACAATAAATCATATAAAATTCAAAAGTGAAATCCATTAAAAACAAAACACAATGCAATAGTGGGAAAATAACTACTTAAATTATCGAAAATTTCCAATTTCAGAAACCAAAAGATCATGCTTAATTCAACTCTCAAGAATATGTCAACAAGGATACTAAACAAAACTGAATTAATTTAGAATATTATATACAGTGCCATACAAACCAAAATATGATACCATTGTAATGTGACACCTACACTTGAAACAAAAGCGAAATCATTCACGTTGAACTAGTGTCTCACACACACAATTGATAACTGTACTGTTAAGTACAGTAGGGGCACTATAGGCCCACTATGTCTCCAGTAAGGGAGCTAGGTCGCTGTATGGGTGTGGCGACTAGCACAGGTAAAGACCAAGCTAATCAACCACATTCCAATCTGTAGACTAAGTTAGAGGTAGTGTGTGATGTGGTAAAGCTATAGTAAACAAGAGGGATGAATAGTGATACCTTACTAATGATCATTAGGGTGGTATTTATAGGAGAGGTGGGGGTTTTGTCTCTGCGGGTTGGTGTGGAGGGTCAACTCTTCTTGGGGGAGCGAGATCTTCTGTTAGGGCAATCGCCGCAGGGGGGCTGGCGCCAACGTGTCGGGTGCTGCATCCTTGTCGTATAAGGGGATATTTTCCACTTATGGATTGGAGGGGATCTTCTCCCAGGTGGCTGATCCCCAGGAAAGACATTAAAATGTCTTGCCCTAGGGCCCTCTGTCGGGTGACAGGAGGTAGGGGGTTGGTTACACGTTACCTCTAGGGCTGACGTGGACCATCCTAAGCCTTTGGGCTTACCTTATTGGGCTTGGGCTCTTGTGGACTCCCAGAACATGAGCCCCCCCAGCTTCAGGACGAGCGGAGCTCGGGGTCAAGGTAGTAGACCGCCTTAACCTGGGGCCTCTCCTTAGTGGGTTTGGATCGCTGTGAACTCCCAGAACAGGAGCCCCCTAGCTTGAGGGCGAACAGAGGTTGGGGTCAAGGTAGTAGATGAAAGGAGGGTGTCATGTTTGATGTAATAACCCTAAATTATGTAGCCACAATTATTAATGAATCTTATGTGGACAAATTAATTAATGATAGATATATATGAGTAGCCCAAGTCAAGTATGGCTAAACAAATTAAAAACCCAAGAACATAATGGGTTGAACCCACACCAACTAATGACCTTAACAGCCCAAACACATGACTCTTGAAGTTATATAATATTAGACTAAGCCTACAATCAATGATAAACATAAGTAGCCCAACCATGGGTGAACCTAATATATAAAGGAATAAGACTTGGCCCTTTTAGTAATGTCCATGGAAATCCAACCCCAAGAGACCAAGTAGGCCGAACCCATTACCTAGAGTGGGCTTGGCCAAAGATACAAAGCAAACCCAATCCATGAAGAAGCCCAATCCGAGGACCCTCTTGGTGATGCAATAAGCCCAAGTCCATGAACCTATAAGGGGTGATGTGGCAATTAATGAATGGATGCCACTACATGCAACCAATAAGAACAAAGGATTAAATGAAACTTGGCTCCCCAAGTTCAAAGCTGCGGCCAAGTGGAAGCAAGAATGCAAGTGCCTTTTCTTCTCCCTAGATGATACATTAAAGGATCGTAACCTTCCCCAACCCCCTAGGCGCATACCAAAGGTCACAAGCCCCAAAGACTTCCTCTCATTTATGACTAGAAAGTGGAACCACTTTTTCCCCAACTCCCTAGGCGCATACCAAAGGTCACAAGCCCCAAAGACTTCCTCCCATTTATGACTAGAAAGTGGAACCACTCTTTCCCCAACACCCTAGGCGCAATGATTAACCAAAAAGGGAAGGATTGTTTTACACACTTTAGTGTAGCACACACAAGGATTTCCCCCTCCCATGAACATCATTCCCTAAGTTAATAATGAGGAGTATTGTTTCTAGGTAGGACATCCAAGAGTCCCTCCCTCATGCGAATGACACCTTGAACAGGGTGGGAGAATTGCCTAACCTACACACTCAACCTAAGAACCTAACCTCTCCTCTCCTAGGTATGATGATTTGGGGACTTAGATAAAATAGATTATCCAAAGCATTCTTTCCCACCCTAACCGTACACACTCCCTCACTCTCTCAAACTTGACAAAAAAATCAAAGGAAAACAAAGAACCCTCTCTTATCCTCACTAAGACTTCGGCCATCAACATATTGTGGGTAAGGAGATATCAAGAATAACTTCCAAGCCTCCTTCATCATCTATTGAAGAACTCGTGAAAGGTGGGCAGAAACATTCCATTGAACATCATTACTTGAGGTAAGGTTCCCTAGTCTATACGTTTGAGTTATGACATCCATTCCTCTTGAATATTTTCGGGTGATAAGGGCTAAAGGAATACAAATATTCTCTCCTCATTCAAATTCTTGAGAACTAAAAAGAAAGAAAAAACCTTGTTAAAAAATGGGATTTATAGATTAACCAAATTGTTAGAATGCGAAGTATGAATCCATGTTGTAGGAATCATCTTCTAAGTCCCAATACCCTAAAGGGCCGAACCTAGGTGAGATGTACGGATTAAGTAAGTTTTAGAATCACCTATTGAGCCTCATTATTTGTTTAGGCCGAACCAAAGGTGCAAAGGGAGACCAAAGCGTTGGAATTTCTCACGGAACCAAACTCGAATTCTTGGGAAGTGAAAAGACACGATAATACTGTAAGTGATTTATAGTTGTAGAAGTAGTTTCCCTATGGTTGCCACCCTCTTTATGTAAAGTGTTGGTTTGACTGCAATATGTTATGTGATGCTATATAGTGATATGTTTGGCTGTTTGGAACTAATGTTTTGTTCATGCAAGATGTGTAATGATGGCCTGTGCACTAATACCACAGAGGCAACCTAACGAGGACCCTGGGTATTCATCCGTAAGACCATGGAGAGTAATGGCCATGGCAGGATTGGTATGATGTTTTGAAAGCATGATTTATCTTCCAAACTATGTTTCAAAGTTTCCATTCTATTATTGTATATGCTGTTATGTGACTATTGCAAGAGTAAGCATCATGGTTTGGAGGTTACTCCAACTATGAGTCCTTACTGAGACCCCTAATCTCACCCCTCTTTAGGGATCCCCCCTTTCAGGTAAAAATGACCAAGTGGGTAAGGAAAGGAAAGAGACTAGTACGACAGGAGGATGACACCATACAAAAAATTATGGATAAGATTACTGCACTTTGTAATGAAGGGCAGTATGCAGAAGCTATGCATCTTGCATTTGTGGAAGTTTTCGGAGAATATGATCTCACTGAATCCCTATGGATTAAGTGATGTTTTTAATTTTATAGTGGGATGACTGTAATAGACTATGTTAACCATGCTACTTTAGACTTTTGTTGTAAGGAACTATGTTGGTATGTTTGTGTTTAAGGATTTTTTGTTGATGAACTATGCAATTGAATTATATGACCTATGTGCTTGGCTAGGTATTATTATATGCGGTTAATTGACTAAGTTTGTTATATGACATAATGGATTAGAAATACACATAAGGCTAGGACTTTATCCTTACGACGTACTAGATGGACCTAGAGGAAATAAGTAACTTAAGATAAAAGGTAATCGCGTATATGGCTATATATTAAGCATAGTAGAAGTATCTAACGATGAACCTCACATAGGGAAAGTATGAATGGATAATTACGATTGATAACTTAGTAGAAGTAAGAATGAATTTAGTTCCTCAAGAACTAAAGAGAATCACGCTTAGGGTAGAACCTCCGTGCTATTCATGTTGTTAAGAAATGTTAACACCTCGGACTTGTACTTTAAGTGGTGTTACATTTGGCATCCTGGTTGTTCCTGGAGATTCTAGCGGTTGGTATAAGTGCGTATGTCAGTAGCTTTGCGGTTCCCGAGGGCGTCCTTTGGCGTTCCGTCAGCTCCTCTGGGAACGTGTCATGTTTTGCGTGGAGAGACTCTTTGCCTTTCCTTCATTTGTAATGATGAGGGTGTTATGATTACTTCTTTCGCGCAGCCATTTCTGCGCCGTTGGTAACGTCGAATTAATGGGGTATGGTGAGTTGTCTTTTCACGGGTGAATTACCCTTACTGCCCTTGATCTGGTCCGTAGCTTTGGAAAGCAGTTGGAAGAATCCGACGGCTGCATGTTTACATGTCCTCTACTTAAAGGGGGATCTTTGCTGGCCTGTTTCTTATTTCAAAAACTTCTCTTTCACCGCGAGTACACTATTCTTCTTCCTTTGTACTTGTCCTGGCTTAGGTTTCTACTCTTTACAGAACGTGACACTATCGTTCTCTCCTTCTTTGGGTTTTCATCTGTGTTTGTTCAGGTAACTTCTTTTCCTTCAACTTTTTCATTTTCCTGGGTACTCTTTTTATTTGAGATGGCGGAGGACGTCTGTAAGAACCTGCACCGCTAATTAAGGTAATTAATGATTTAATTGTGATAATTAGGAAATAATTCCATAATTGACCCTAATAATTATTATGAGGCTTTAATAATTATAATTAGTGAGTAAGAATGCTCAAAGTTGCTTTTCGGAAGAAAAGTGCAGATACCGGTTCTGCTAGTCGGTATAAATGCGTACCAAAAAAGTATCCCGAAAATTATAATAAGTGCATGATAATTACTAGAATAATATGTAGGACTTGTAAAACGAGTTTCAAGTCAAAATAATGAGATCTGATGCCAGAACTGATACTGGCTATGGAAAAGCGCGTACCGAAAGGTGCTCAGAAAAATAAAATAAAAATATGGTAATTCTTAGAAAAATGTGTAGGTCAGGATTCCAAAGTTTGGGATCAAGATCTTTTTCGTAGCTATTAAGGCTAATACTGCGCATTAAGGCTTAATGCCTATTTATACATAAGTTGGCACATGATCCTAGGTTAAACTTATTCTCCTACGTGCCTCCTTTTCTGCATACACCTTCAGCCACCCTTTGTCACCTTCTCCTCCATTGTTGTGAGCCAAGGAGCTTCCTTTCTCCTTGGTTTCTTCTCTAAGTACCTTGGGCTTGTGAGAGCTTGCTTGGTGAGGGAGTGTGGGGTGTTTTTCCTTTGTTCCAGCCACTGTGAGTGAGGTGGTGAGGTTCTGAGTTTGTGGTTTTGAGTGGTGGGGATCTTGTTCTTGAGTGGTGAAGCCTCAAGAAGCTTCCTTTGTGTTGAAAGGTCCAAGCTTGGGTTGTCATTTTCATTTATGGGAGAAGTCAGAGCCTTGGAGTTGGTTGTGAGCTCCAAGAGCAGCCTTTGCCTCTGTTTTGAACCTTTGGTGAGTTGTCTTCACTTGATCATGTTTTCATGGGTTAAAGGTGTCATCTTTGCATGTTATTGGGTTAAGTAAGTAACCAACTGTAATGTTAACCAAAGTGGGTCTAAAAATGCATGCTTTAATGTGTTAAAGTGTTAAAAATGGAACCTTGGAGGGATATCTTCACGAAATGCAGAATCTGCATTCTGTCGTGAAATATCTGGATATTTGTCGAACAGATATCCAGATATTGATATCCGGATATGGGACCTTGGTATCCGGATATTGTATATCCGGATATGGTAAGTGAGATATCCGGATATGCAATATCCGGATATGCCACTAAGAATATCCGGATATTCTGGGATTTCGAAGAACAGTAGCTTCTCTGTGCAGACAGTAGGCTATTGGGGGTTTGTGGACCCTAGGTTAAGGAAGTTGGACTTCTGTAATTAATGAACTAAGTCAAAATCAAGTAATTAAGGGCTTAGGGCTTTGTATGGAGCCTTAAGACGTAAAACGTAAAGGAAAGGCGTTGTCTTTTAGTTGTATGCTTGAGATGCATAAGTATTGATAAAATATTGGTCCATAACAGATTGTGATTCTGCTATGTTTGGACTTTGAGCTGTGGACTCTTGGCTTTGGGTGTTAGCTTGCAAGGTAAGCTTTCGTGTCCTCGGTTTAGCCATGTTGTGGTTCCACCATGTTCCATGGGGATATGGTATATGCATGTTGTGTTACATGCTTTTGAAAATATGAAATGTTGATTGAACTTTACATGTAATGGCTTTTAATATGCATGTGTTGTTCCATCTTGACGGTAAGCCTGAGTATGTGGTGTCATACAATACGCCGATCCGGGGTGGATGCAAGTGGCGTCTTGCACTATATGTAGGAGATAGACGTATTCCTGCATTTATCTGGCCAGTAGATTAGTATTGACACACATGACATGATTATCTGCTGCATTGCATTATTTTAGAACTGATGATGATAAACTGCTTTTAAACTTATATTGCACATGTAAGTGAGCTTGGGGTGGAAGATCCTTGAGGACCCCTTGTCTTACTGAGATTTCTTGTTTAGAGATCTCACCCCACGTTTGGGGAATGCTTATTTCAGGTTCGGGTAGTATGGGGGCTGATGTCTCTGGTGGCAAGAGGCCAGAGCATGATTGATGATTATTGTATGACTGCCTTGATGATAGCATGACTGGATTAGATGCTGTTTATGTTTTCTGCACATTTATCATTATGTTGTTGATGCTGAGACTGATGTTGGGCTTTGTTGCCTTATTTGTGTGAGCATGGGGTTTGTCCATGTCACTTTATGTTAGCACTTTGAGCTGAGTTGTATAAACTGATTAGTTGGTCCGGTCTACGTGTTGTAGTTCCGTGACTAGAGACTTATGCTTTTGTTATTTAATTAATGAGGTACTTCAGTTAGCTGTTTTATTGCAATTACATACAGGCAATGTTTTTATTAACTGTTAATAAGCAAGTTGGTAATGATAATGGCATCATAATTGAAAAGAAAAAGATATTCCGCATTTTTAATTAAGCGCAGCTTAATACGATAGCATGATAACATTACCGGATATATACGGGGTGTTACAACGTCGAATTGGGGGTAGCTGTGAAGGAGAAGGAATTTGATGAGGGTTTTGACACCCTCGACGACGGTGGTGTCGGTGAAGCTATGCGAGCTTATCTAGCTAGCCGAGGTGATTGCAATGGTTCCGGAGGACGTCCTCTCATCCCTGGAGTCGAAGTTCTGCCCTACGGTAGGATTCCTGAACTCTTGGGGTTTTCACCGCAAGAGATTCAAAATCTCTTGCCAGAGAGGGCTTTGGGGCCCAGTCTTCCCTACCTAGGGGAGGCTTGGGGGTCTAGTTCCCATAGTAGTCGTGGGAGGGAGGGACGCGTGCCTTCAGGTTCGCGCCGTCCTCGCGTTGCTGGTCGTTTTGGGAGGATACATTCTTTACGTGGTCGTCCGCGTGCTCGTAGAGGGCAGTCTAGGTTTGGTGTGGGGCGCCTTGTCCATCCTTTGTGCAGTATAAACCGGGACCTTCGGTATCGCCCCTTAGAGTTATCCTCACAGCCTCATCCTTTAAGAGTAATATATCCATCGCCTGCCCCAGTAATTTCCCGCATCACGACTGTGTCTTCATCTTATCATCGTCGTAAGAATGATGAGTCGACGGACAATTGGTTGGGTAGGTATCACCCGGAGGATGCCAAGCTTATTCGTTACGGCGTGTGGGATGCAATAGCTGAGAACGTGGGTTTGTACAAGGTGTCGTCGCCTTGGCGGCCAGCTCCCCTCACTTACTCAGACTTTTATACTTCGTCGTCCTGGATTCGGATTCTTCAAGTATTGGAGGTGCTAGCATTTGTATCCCCCCCCCCTTTTTGGGGAAAGGTGAAGTGGTATAGTGGGTGTTGTGGTAAAAACATAGTAAACAAGAGGGATGAATAGTGATACCTTGCTGATGATCATTAGGGTGGTTTTATAGGAGAGGTGGGGGTTCTGCCTCTGCGGGTTAGTGTGTGGAGTCAACTCTTCTTGGGCGGAGCGAGATCTTCTGCTAGGGCGATCGCCGCAGGGGGGCTGGCGCCAGCGTGTCGGGTGTTGCATCCTTGTTGCATAAGGGGATATTTTCCACTTATAGATTGGAGGGGATCTTCTCCCAGGTGATTGATCCCCAGGCAAGACATTAAAATGTCTTGCCCTGGTTACACGTTACCTCTAGGGCTGACGTAGACCACCCTAAGTCTTTGGGCTTACCTTATTGGGCTTGGGCTCTTGTGGACTCACGGAACAGGAGCCCCCCAGCTTGAGGGCGAGCGGAGCTCGGGGTCAAGATAGTAGACCACCTTAACCTGTGGCCTCTCCTTAGTGGGCCTGGATTGCTGTGAACTCCCAGAACAATAACAATAAACAATTAGAACTTTAATAAATTATTAAGGCCTAGCAAACTAGGAACCAATTTCGATGTTGTGACAGAAAAATTAGAATAACACTAATAAAAGTGATACAAAAATTATACCAACATGATAATTATATCAACGATTCTAATACTAACTCATGATTTAAAAAAGAAAATATCAACTTATAGATGCCATATTCTATCTATGAGATATAAATTTAAATTAAAATAATAATAAAAAATCTTATCACTAAAGTAGAAGTAGCTTCTGCAAGAGGGTTTGGCTACTGTTTCAAGGCATCATATTTACGTGTGAGAATGGAAAAATAGAAACCAAAAATGGAATGTTGAAGAGATGCTCATGTGGTCTGAACATAGCACCCATGCAATACATTGAAGAATACTCTTCTACCTATTACACATCATATAACATGAGGAAATCTCTTCTTTTTCTTCCTCTATAAAATCAAAATCACAGAAAGCTCGAAGGATCTTCTCTCTCTTTTTTTTGGGGGGGGGGGAGCCTTCTGGTTACTCTTAGAAAGGAAGAGAAAAAGATCTCAAAAATGGAGAAAAGTTCTTGAACAAAAAAAGAAATGCTTGATTGAATTATTCCAATGCTTAATTGAAGTGCTTCTTTCAAGCATTCCAGGAGATACCAACTTTTGAGACTCCCAAAGCAAACCCAGAAAGTGTAGCTTCAATCATATTGAGTGGTGGTGCTAGAAATCATCTCTTTCCTCTTATTAGTAGAAGAGCTTTGAATGAGACACAAGCGAGGGTCATTTTCATCCACTGATTCATGCTCATTTTTTGGTTGCCTGGGTAAACAAAAAAATACCACCTTGCATATGGGTTTCTGGAAAAGTGAAAAACAAGATTTTTTGCAAAGAAAGCACAAAGGCTGGACAAACCATTTGCCTACTTAAATCTTTTTAACTTCGCTATCAAACGTGGGCAAGTTCAAATCCCAAAGGAGGTTGTCTGGTTATCTCTACCAAAAACATCTGCCAAAACACATCCTCAGGGGGTGTTTGGTTCGGGAGAAATACTGTTTTACTAGGGAAATAGAATTACTAGGGAAATAGTTGGAAAATGATTTTTGTAGGAAAATTTGAAAAAAGTTGTTTGGTATGCTTAAATATTACTGGGGAAATTGAGTTAAATTTTCTGTGTGTATATTTGGTTGAAGTTAAAATATTGATGGGAAAATTGATTAAAAATACTAAAATACCCTTACTTGTAACATGTATGATTGGTATCCTTATCTCTGCAAATACATAGGGTCAGTCAATCATAAAATGAGGATATTTTCGTCTAATGTGGCTGCACTATTTGCCATTTACCCAGTTAAATACAAAATACCACCTTCTCATTGTCTTTCTCAACAGTGCAGTGGCTTCGATTTTTACACGCTTGTCTGATTAGCTATGCAAATAAGAAAGCAAGGCAAATATTTCAATTCTCTGAACCAAACACGGACGTATTCCTTTCCCAATGTCAGATGGATGGGAAGATATTACAAAACCGTGATCCAAACGCCTCCTTAATGATTCTGAGTTGCTTGATTGGTTACTTCCTCATGTGCGATTGCATGTAAGCGACAAGTGGTCATTCACTTATAGGAATTTAGACATTTAAGTCCAGATGACATTTAAGTATATATGTGTAAAAGGTAGAACAGTAATGCTAAAACAAGAAGAGCCCATACATACATGTGTTGGGTATGGCTCTGTTCTGCCTGGGGCAGATGTGTCCAATCTGGATTGGATGATTGATCTAGGATTCAGGTGTTTCTCTCTGGATACCTATGAATTAGGTATCTAGTGGGACCACGGATCACTGACACAGTACGAAGACTTTTGCCTTTGGGGTGTGTGCATGTGTCATTGAAATGAGTAGGGTTTCTAGTGTGTGTCTTACTTGTGGTTCTTACCTTCTTTATATAGTGTCTACCTTTGGGTTCATTTGGGTTGGGCCGCGTATGAATTGGGGCCTTGGTCCGGTCCATAACAGTTGCCCCCCAGCTCGGTAGACTGAGTAACCAAGATGCCGGGTTACGTTAATCGGCTAACCTTCGTTGCTTTGCGTCAGCAGTGTCTCACTGAGACAAATTTCCAGTACTTGCTTTCTGAGTTCGCTAGGACACTCTTCCGAATCCCCGACCTTTTTTACCTCGGCTTATAAACTGAGGTACACGTATTCGTAATATACATATTTTATGCTCTTTATCCGGCATTGCCACCCTGGTTTCTTAATATGAAGGTTCTGGCAATCAACGGTGTTCTTCTTACTTATAAGACGCTTTATCTTCTTACCCTGTAATGACCGTCCATGTGGCCTCTCTAAGTCATCATAATATGTACCGTCAGCCCACCTTGCGCCGCTTTGACATTAAATGCGACTGCAAAAATGTCTGTCGCTCGTCCTGTCAAGTGTTTTTACCTTTTTACCCCTGCCTTTTCGTTTCGCGGGTCATAACCTTTGAACTTTCCCTCTTTTCTCTATTTCATTACCATCCTCCGGACTTCCCCCTCATCTGCCTCCATTACTAGCACATTTGCGATTTGTTTTGCTTCCATTAATAACACATTGATTTTCTTCTGCTTCCGTTGACGGTACACCGAGACTCCTTCGTCGAGCATTCTGTGCTAATTACTCCTCAGGTATGATTTCTTATTCTCTTCTTCCTACATTTCCTTGCTCACACTATCTTCCAAGCTTAGTACATAGTTGACACTTGCACTTCTGTCCTCACAATTCGTCCTGCTCCCTGTATTTTTACTCGTCGTTGTGTTATCTGTTTTGCTGCAAGATTTTCTATCGTTGTTGGCTGCTTAGTTATATTTACCATTCTTGTTTAGGAAAATCCCTAGTATGGATGAGGGAAATTCATACGGATATAGGAAGGCCACTTGTCCTCGCATATTTGGCCGGAGTGATGAAATTCTGGCAGAGGAAGAAGCTAGAGCTATTGAGGAGGAGACGAGTCGAAATCAGAGCTTCCTTCCTGGTCCAGGGCGTCGTCCATTGACTTCTGGCCCCGGACGCCGTCCACCAACTCCTGATTCTGGACGTCTTCCACCAGTGAGATCCCGGCCTACTGGTCGAGGACGACCCCGGCCCACTGGCCGAGGTCGATCCCGGAATCTTAACCGTGCCGTGGATCACTTGTCCGTAAGCACCAATCGTGTTTCGGATAGGAGACATAACCCTCACTCCCCCTCTGCTACTGGAAGTAGAGGTATTAATACTCCAAACCAGTCCTCCATTCAGCCCATGTTACCTGTTCCATCAATCAGGAACCCAAATCTGTGCTTCAACTGTGTATACCTCAGTGCATAATTCATTGGAAATGGCAATGATTTTATGGCAAATTTAGTCTTGGGCATTTATTCTCATGACCCTGGGCTTCAAACCCCTGTTCCAATGACCTCCTCAGACAGCTCTTCCAGCTCCTCACACTGTAGTTTATTTAACTCAGTTGCGTGCTATTTGCTGCTCTTGTTTTTTAATCTACCCATTTTGCTGTTCTAGGTTCTTATGGAGTCCACTTCTACAGAAATCAATATGGAGATGACTTCTTCCAACCAGGAACTTGAGACCGGGGTTGGACCAGCCGAAGAGGGTTCTACCCCTGTAGGTGCCGGCCTACGGAGACAATTTCCATAGGTTACGCAGGAAGTTCTCAGCTTCAGGTCCGCCATGACCACCGAAGAGATATCTGGGTTACCAATTGGCAACCCTGTGGGATTTAACACCTTCTGTCCGGCGGAAGATGAGCCAGTATGCTTAGGCCGGAACCCGCAAGAACCTCCTTTTTTCTTTTTCTACCAGGATCTGATCACAAAGATTGGCATTCGCTTCCCCTTTTCTCCCTTCATAATATGCCTTCTAAACCACTTCCTATTAGCTCCAACCCAAATCCATCCCAATGGCTGGGCGTACATTGTCGCCTTCGAACAACTTTGCCTATCCCTGTCTGTAAATTGCTCTGTTGCATTGTTTATGTGTTTTTTTAATATATACACCCCACGCTCCGGTTCTGAACCCCCCAAGTTAAAAGGTTGGGCCAGCATCCGGGGTCGTATTAGCAAATCTTCTAGGAGACTGTTTTCTGTTTACAGTGACTCCTTCAAAAATTTCAAAGGCTCATACTTTTAAGTAGTAGCCGAGGTTGGTGAGAGACCATGGTTTTTGGGAGATGATAATGAGGGAAAATTCCCATTGTATTGGTCGCATGAGCACTATCTCCGTAAGTCGGCTGATTACAAACTTGGGTTATCTGCCGAGGAGAAGACAATGTTAAGACCTTGTTAGCCCACATCCGTGCCCAGGGGCATATGAGTGCTGCTTCCTTGGTTGCTAAATCTTGTGCCACAAACGATCAACCCAGTATGCCTTCCAATATTTTCATTGTTATTACTTTGTGCTATTGGTTTTTTATTGATAACCATTCTCTTCACTTCTCAATTTTGCAGGTTTAAAAATGAACCTTGTCCCGGATGATGTGCCGGAGTATGTGTTATCTCGGCGTGGGAAAGGCGTCGCACGTCCTCCACCTGCGGCTAAAAAACAAAAGGTCTCCAATCCTTCTGCAGGGGTCGGTTCGTCTAACCCGGATGCTTATCGCGGCATATCAATTCGGGACCTGACTCACGACGGTGAGAGCTGACTGGATGGAGAGCCAGAAGAAGCCCCCCTCGTGGTCGAAGGTGGTGGTTCAACCCGGGCCGTGGTGTCCGTTGATAAAGGCAGTCCACCGCCATCCCCCCTTCCTGCTGGATTGAGAAGGGGATCTCTATGGGAAATGGGAGTCACGACCGAGCTTCGTGGGGTGACTCGCCCTCCCCCTGCGTTCTACGGTTCCACCTATCCATCTAAAGCCGAGGCCGAAGAATTGCAGAAGGCCGAGCTTTATTTGTACAAGGTGGCCTCCTTGATGAAACCCTATTCGCTGTTGCTGGAGAAACACACTGAGGTGTTAGCTGAAAGGGACACCTTAAAAAATGACAAGGTTGTGCTGCAAACCGACCACGATAAAATGAAGCAAGAGAACCGGACGTTGACAACCCAAGCTGCTGAGCTAAAACTGTCTTTGCAGCAGTCTCAAGCCGACCTGAAGTTGGTGTCGGATTCCTTTGGCCTTGAAGGCGGAAAGGAAGTTTTGATTAATTTTGTCAAGGATAAGCTATATGCATTATCCGAGTTCGAGGTAAAGAACAAGGAGCTGACTTCACAGGTGGATCAATTGAAGGCTGAGCGTGAAGAGCTGCAGACTGATTATGATCGAAGTCAGTCCGCGCTAGAAAAAGGTGTCGGTTCTGCCTTTAACAACGCTGTGAGCCAAATAAAATACTTCAACCCTGGAATGCCCTTGAACTTGGACCAGCTGGATTGCTTTGGCTATGTTAGCAGTGGCATATTTTTCCCTTCTACCGAGGATCAGAATGCAGCAGATGATGAAAATACTATGGTGAATCCAGAAATTGAAGTTGCAAACCGGCAATTCGACACCGAAATTCAAGCTGTTCTTAGGGGATATACCCTTTAGTTTTAGAAAGAAGGGCCGGTATGCCGGTTGAATCTTGTACAAACTTTATTGGTGCTAATACCATTTGGATTTCCTGATTGCATTAGCTTTAGCATAACACC
>JAVKPL010012638.1:25000-27500 GCA_032173675.1 Gastrolobium villosum
CAAGCATCCATGCTTAAACAGATCCCCCACCCCACCCAACCCCCTCCCTCCAAGTTTCATCGGATTTCATGGAAGGATTGATTTCTAATGAATTTTTGGAGCGGATGATGCCTGGTCCCCCCATATGTAATAGGCTTATATGCATTTGCCAATTTTGCACAAGTAGACCACTTTTTTTGCGAGGAGGAAGAAGGCCCAATTTGTAGAGGGTGGCCATCCGATCAAGACTAACCAGAGAATCGTTACGCCCACCCTATTTTTGCCAAATTCCATCGTTTAGACCACTTTTTCGGGGCCTGAAATATTTTTTATCGATCCCTGAACAGGCGAAAATTGAGAAAATCCGAAAAAATGGAAAAGCATACCCCGGCATCGAATTTTGATCTGGCTTCTTTGCAGGCGTCCATACTTAAATATATCCAACATCCCATCCAAGTTTCATTGGATTTCGTGGAGAATTTCTTCATTGATCTGAATAACATAACTCCACACATAACAGCCTCATTACTTTATAACTGACTCATTAATCATTGATATGAATAACATAACTCAACACATAACAGCCTCATTACTTTATAACTGACTCATTAATATCAATCAATGAATAACATCATAACTCCAGACGTAACAGCCTCATTACTTTATAACCGACTCATTAATCATTGATGTGAATAACATAACTCCACACGTAACAGCCCCATTGCTTTATAAATGACTGGTGCACCTCCTCCGGCACCAGGTCAAGCATCAGGCGCACCTCGTGGGGCACCAAGTCAAGCATCCGGGGCATCTCGTCGGGCACCAGGTGCACCACCATGCGCCTCGTCAGGCACCAAGTGAGGCATCGGGTGCGCCGCGTCAGGCACCAAGTCCAGCACCTCCCCAGGCACCATGCGCTGCACCACGCTGGGCATCAGGTGCGCCTCGTCAGGCACCAGGAGCGCCACGCCTGGCACCGGGTGCGCCTCGTCGGGCACCATCCGGTTCACCACGCCCGGCATCAGGTGCGCCACGCCTGGCACCGGGTGCGCCTCGTCAGGCACCATCCGGGGCACCACGCCGGGCATCAGGTGCGCCTCGTCAGGCACCAGGTGCACCACGCCATGCGCCTCGTCAGGCACCAAGTGAGGCATCGGGTGCGCCGCGTCAGGCACCAAGTCCAGCACCTCCCCAGGCACCATCCGCTGCACCACGCTGGGCATCAGGTGCGCCTCGTCAGGCACCAGGAGCGCCACGCCTGGCACCGGGTGCGCCTCGTCGGGCACCATCCGGTTCACCACGCCCGGCATCAGGTGCGCCACGCCTGGCACCGGGTGCGCCTCGTCAGGCACCATCCGGGGCACCACGCCGGGCATCAGGTGCGCCTCGTCAGGCACCAGGTGCACCACGCCATGCGCCTCGTCAGGCACCAAGTGAGGCATCGGGTGCGCCGCGTCAGGCACCAAGTCCAGCACCTCCCCAGGCACCATCCGCTGCACCTCGCTGGGCATCAGGTGCGCCTCGTCAGGCACCAGGAGCGCCACGCCTGGCACCGGGTGCGCCTCGTCGGGCACCATCCGGTTCACCACGCCCGGCATCAGGTGCGCCACGCCTGGCACCGGGTGCGCCTCGTCAGGCACCATCCGGGGCACCACGCCGGGCATCAGGTGCGCCTCGTCAGGCACCAGGTGCACCACGCCATGCGCCTCGTCAGGCACCAAGTGAGGCATCGGGTGCGCCGCGTCAGGCACCAAGTCCAGCACCTCCCCAGGCACCATCCGCTGCACCACGCTGGGCATCAGGTGCGCCTCGTCAGGCACCAGGAGCGCCACGCCTGGCACCGGGTGCGCCTCGTCGGGCACCATCCGGTTCACCACGCCCGGCATCCGGTGCGCCACGCCTGGCACCGGGTGCGCCTCGTCAGGCACCATCCGGGGCACCACGCCGGGCATCAGGTGCGCCTCGTCAGGCACCAGGTGCACCACGCCATGCGCCTCGTCAGGCAACAAGTGAGGCATCGGGTGCGCCGCGTCAGGCACCAAGTCCAGCACCTCCCCAGGCACCATCCGCTGCACCACGCTGGGCATCAGGTGCGCCTCGTCAGGCACCAGGAGCGCCACGCCTGGCACCGGGTGCGCCTCGTCGGGCACCATCCGGTTCACCACGCCCGGCATCAGGTGCGCCACGCCTGGCACCGGGTGCGCCTCGTCAGGCACCATCCGGGGCACCACGCCGGGCATCAGGTGCGCCTCGTCAGGCACCATCCGGTGCACCACGCCGGGCATCAGGTGCGCCACGCCTGGCGCCTCGTCGCTCAATGAATAACATAACTCCACACGTAACAGCCTCATTACTTTATAACTAACTCATTAATATCATCCAAGTTTCATCCTGCATCGCAATCCTCTTCATTGATCCGAATAACATAACTCCACACGTAACAGCCTCATTACTTGATAACTGACCCATTAATCATTGATGTGAATAACATAACTCCACACGTAACAGCCTCATTACTTTA